>WBZZ01005846.1:127500-142500 GCA_019918135.1 Paulinella micropora | reverse complement strand
TGTCAGGATCATCTAGATGATTATATTTAACTTTTAATCAAACGAATCAAAATCAATGGTAATCACGTGCAATTTTATATAAATTAAAAACATCAAGTGTTGAAAAACACAGAGATTTTCATCACTTAGCTTACTTCTTGAAATGCGATATCGATGCAGCTGCAATCTTTTGAAAATGTGCTAATTCATGTGGCATGTTTCGTTTCAAAAAAATTAAATTTTCGGTGTGATAACTATCTTTGACTGCACAGCCATCGAGTGTCTCATCGTAGCAACCGACCGAGCAGGGAGGTTTGTTCGATGCAACACCGGACGAAGACAACGCAGCGGATGGTTCGTGAGAAGATAATTGTCAATCTCACAATGCACGACATCTCCAAGCTGGAGGTCAACCTCACCTTTGCAAGTAAAACAGCTTGAAACGCTGTAGAGCTTTTATGCATAAAAGGGTCCATGGCAAATGCAAATGTGTCCCTTTTATGCATAAAAGCAAAGCACAGAATTACCTGAGCATCGGTGGCAGCCACCGTGGATGACTGCTGAGTCAGGTCTTGGATCTCTTCTTTTGTAATCTTGTTCAGCTGTTCTGCAATGAAAAATGGAATTCATAAGCTGTTTCTTCAACCGCAAAAACGGTGAAAAACACATGGATTTTTTTTTCAAACGAGACCACACATTCAAATCAAAGTAGTCAAGTAACTAAGAAATTTCAAACACAAACACAATACAAACAAGACAACTTCAAGCACAAGTGAACAGAGAAGAAGACTGACTGGTTAGTGTTTTTTCTGTAGCCCCCTTCACACGGATGTTTTGCAACGACTCATCCCAGGTCACAGTTTGGTCTTGTTGCTTACATGCAGACACTTGGCATCTGCGAGGGAAACGCGTTGTGGCTGTTGTTTGTTTGGATCGAACACACTCACTTGCCACATCCTGCCGTCTGAGTAGTAGTAGAACCAAATATGCTGACCAAACCGAGGCTGGATACTCCAATCTTGGTCTCAGTCTCAACACAAGGATGGGCAGAGACAAACAGCTCAAACTTATCATTTACTCACTATTGCAAATGTTCAAACTCCTTGTTGATGCTCAGACATCAGCTCAAAATGATTTTGGAGAGTGTGAACAACATAGCAACAAAGCAAAACTGCCCCAAGGATGCATCAATTCACAGTTGCGTCTTTTATGCATAAAAGCTAATGATGTAAAATGATTTCTAAATGCATTCGTGAAATCTGCTTTTTTGAGGTTCTTAGGCGCTGTTACCTTTCAGCACTGAAAAGCCATTTTGAAGCGATGGCGAAAGAACTTCAAACCCTTCCTCATCGACCAGATGCATGGTGATCTGCCAAACTAACCATGAAAAACAAAAAATTGTTTGTTTAGGTGATTTTCATGGTTTTGGATTCGAAGAATGGTTAAAAACCTTTGCTCAAGACAGACTTCATCGATTCCGGTCCCAAACGACAACTGTAAAACATCAAGATGGGAGTTTGCGTAAGTTGGACAGCTTTCAGACCAGAACTTTGATTGCAGATTGCAAAGAATGTTTTGCATCTTTTTTTTGAGTTAGTACTTTCTTGTAAAAATTAAACAGTAAGTGTTTGCACAGTCTGTCTTGTGATTGTTTGGACATTTTCTGCAAGGCCAGGAAGTCTCCGTTTGTACTCCCGGAAAGTCATCGGAAGTAAGTCAGGGAATCACAATTATGCATACGTAGAAATGTTGCATTTTCAACAGAGGCTTCCGAGCAATCGAAATGATGAAAATGGTTTTGGGCTGTGGTGGCACCAGCCACAGAAAATGGTACCGACCGGAACTGCTTTTATGCATAAAAGCTACACATTGGAAACAGCCAAACCGATTTTTTGCGTACCCTGAATGGGTCGTATGATGCATCAATTCACAATTGCGTCTCTTATGCATAAAAGCTGATGGTGTGAAAGTGTAGAAGTGGTACTTGGGTTGACTGGTGCATGTAGGGATGTTGCAGAAAAGTTTTTCTCACTACAAATCTCACAAAAACCAGTAATTGCCGTTGGAAATCGCCGTACAATGGCGCGACCAAGTATCTAGCACATGAGTCGGCAACTCCCGATGATATACTAGCTATGCTTTTTCTACAACAACAATTTCCACATGATAGATAAAGCTGCAAAGAAAACTATTACAAAATTTCGCTTCCCATGCTTTATTACTAGCTAACTCTAGATATATTATGTATATAATTGGCTATAGCGCCTAGCCTTGGACCTGCCAACGTACGGCTTTATTTACCCCCTCGGAGGGGTAAAATATGATTTTTGTAATTAACAAAAACATGCCAATGTTTACACGAAGAAGATATGATAAATTTTACTAGTTTCAACTCGTGCCGGAAAAGAAACCTGAAAACAAAAAACGACTTGAAAAAAGAAATGAAGTGACGAAAGCAAAGACAGGATTGTTTGTGCAGGAACTGATGAGTCAAGATTGAAGAAGGATAGCTTTGGAACCGGCCAAGTTGTAAAAGCCGACCGGTGAGGTGCAGTGCCAATTGAAAGCGAATCCTTCCAATGTGACAAACTCAAACATCCGAAACATGAATTTCCATGAAACAAAAATACGTTTTATTTTTGAAGTTTAATGATTACAAAAACTCGTAGTGATCATGATTACCGGTTGGGAACAATGAATGAACTCAAAGAAGGCCCAAAAACCCTAAATCCGAACCTAAGACCGGAACAACCATCATCAAAACTGTCAATGTAAACTAAAGAACAACGTGCTTTTCTAGGAGGAAGAAGAAGCGACTGAATATCCTCAGAAAACCGAAGCTGCCATGTGGACGCCCGGGGGCCACGTGCAGCTCTGCGCTCAGGGGGCCTCAAAGACTGCTGCACTGACTCGGAGGCGACAGTAGATGCTGATTCTGAAAATTGGGACACATCACTGTCAGAACTGTCTGAAGTGTCTCCAGCTTCACTCTGTGCCATTCCGTCAGTGGCCGTCAGAAGCCGGTGCCTCACCTCGGCGGCGTCTTCGGCGAGGGCAAGGCAAAATGCGGTTCTGGGATGGATGTGCCTTGCCATCCGGCGGTTCATCTCCAGATTCTGAAGACATGGAGGACGATGCACTACTAAGATTTGTCAGACCTGACTCCGCACGGGCCAAATCAACGCTTTCGTCTGAATCGTCAACGATTCCGTGTTCAATTGGGGTACGAACAGTCACAAGCCAGTCCAAAACAGTGAGTCAACGACACCGATCCACGTTTTGGGCAAGCTTCGGCAACACATCATTCATGACCTCGACCTTTAGATCGAAGGCAACAAGTCTTTGTTTCATGTCTTCTTTCGAATCCCAGTCAAGGGCTGCCCCGGCTGGGTACAATCTCGCACGGTCATGAACAATATCCTCGATCGGATTAGATTGGACAAGAAGTTGTAAGCAATCTGGACTTCCTCACCGCGAGGTTCGATCTTTTGGCCTTGGGACTCAGAAGGAGGCGCAACATTTCCTCGACTGTGAGTTCCAGCAACAGGGTCTGCTCAACGTGCTGGACGTCAAATCGCATGGGGTCTGTGAGAGAGTGCCTCGCTACGGTGCTGAGGTTTGCTTCGCAACGCTCTTCAGAAAAGATCCGAGGGTCGTGACAAAAAGCATTCCACGCCGGTTGCTGGTGGCGCCTCCAGTAGTTGAGGGTCAGAAGGTGCAGGCACAAAACGTGCGAGTACTCGTTAGCTCTGAAATGAAGTAGAACATGAAAGGCGCGATGCAAGTAAGCAAAGATCTGCGCAGGCATGTTCTCCCTGATCACGCAGCCGAGATCTTGGGCCTGAAACACAAAGAAGAAAAATATGACATATTTTCAAATCTCACAAACACGGCTGGCTGACCACTGGCATGAACCACTCAAACCAAACCAGGAAACCTCCGAGGTTGGCCCTCTGCGCAGGGAAGAGCTCTTGATTGAACTGGAAAATTGTCGAGAAGGTCAGCTTGAACGTCAGCTCCCCGATATCAACGCATTGCTACTGCGCCTCAATTGTCTCAGTCCCGCTACCGCAACCCGATATCCGAGCCGGCCCCGGCTGATCTCCGTCTGCAATGCGCTACACATCGACACACTTCTTTTTCATCTTCCCTCAGTGTGGTTTAAAAAGACCCAATGAGTCTTTCTCTTTTCTCCTTTTCCTTTTTTTTAGCGAGACAAGACTGTCACTGACCCGTCGTTAGTCACTCATTCTGTATGCAACTTTACTCAACCGTTAGGTCTGGGGGGGGGGGGAGCACTTTAACGACCGGCCAAAATCACTACCGTTGACTTTTCACTGTTTTTGACCGGCCCATTAGACTCTCCTCTGCACGACGTTTCGACTTCACTAACTAGTTTTCACTGGACAACGAGAGGGTCGGACTTTATTAGAGATGAACGATACTTAACACGTCACCTAGCGCCACAACCCCCAAACCGCCAAAACTTTGAATTCACCGTTACACTTAGAGTGATATAGGTAACATAGGTAATTGTTATTGGGGTGGGCCGGTATGACTAAATACTATTTTTAATAAGTTGTCCATTGCTCCCCTATTTAGGAATAACGGCCCCACCTACCTTATGCTACTAACCTCGCATATATGATGGTAAATATTCGCAGCCCTATTCAGAAATTAACGAAGCCTTCTAACCTTCAACAACTATATGCACTAACTCTATAAAAATAACTTGGTGTCCCGCAACCCCGCACCCATAACCAATGATGCGTAAACTTGAGTCACAGTCGTTGCGCCGCCCACCGCGCGCTCCCCCGCTCCCTTGCTTCCTTGAGGCTCTTAACTCCCTGGTTCCCCGTAGCACACTGACTTGCCGCCGCTTGAGTCCGCCGCCCAGATCGTAGAACCACATGTGCGCCGCGCGCCCCACCCATCTTCGCTCCGAGTCCGAGGCTGAGTCGCTGTCGATGGCGCTGCCCGCCCCACTGTTTTCCCACTGGTCGTCGTTGCCCTTTTCCGCATGTTCCCCTTTGATGAGGCTTGACTTGTTGGTTGCGATCCCGGCCTTTCCCTTCTTCTTTTTACTTCTGCGCTTTGAGCGCTTCACCTGTGGACATCACCCCCCGAATTATCCGGTAAAAAACTTATTTATAGATTTCGTCTGGCCGGACACGTCTGAAATGCCAATTTGATCCTGGTCTTTTGGCGGCTTTTTGTCTTTGCGTCACTGAGCTAATATAACGAGACATCATTCTCTTTTTTTGAGGACTGTGTTTGGTTATATTACCGACTTACTCTTCCATTGAGCTATCGTTGGGGATAGTACATTTGGAGTCCATAGCTAAAGGCTGATTTCTTTTCTGATCTGTCGTACAGACATCAGATAAGCACAAATTTATTTTTCGCTGATCTGTCGCACAGACATCAGAAGAAAACAAACACTCCTACTCATCCTCAAACAAAAAACTTACAAACAAGCAATCAATTTGTCACAAGCTGGCATAACCTTTAGCCCTTGTGCACATTTGGCTTCTATGTGCTCTTCTACAAAACACCAGACCACACCTACTCCACTCCCTCTTGCTGCTTGCATAAAGCCAAGTAGGACAAGTGCGAAACAAACATCAGATAAACACACAGACAGAGGAAAAACGAGCAAAGCACTCCCACTCTCTGTTCTGAACCATTTTCCTTGCATTTTCTCTGCAGAAACCAGAGGAGATTACACATCTCTCACACAAGAGCAAGACAAATATCGAAGCACTGTCCGACGACAGACTGACTTCTACAAAACAGCTCTTTTGACCAAACTATCGTTATCTCTGTGTAGGGCCTGACGCCCCATAACTATTTCAACAGAGAAAAGGAAGAAGGAGAAGAAGGTTGCATAGAGTGATAAGAATAACAGAAAAAAAAAAAAAAAAAAAAAAAAAAAAAAAAAAAAAAAAACAGACGTGACTCTCACAACATAAGATGGAAGACGAGAATGAGCAGGCTGGTGCGACACCAACTGATTATGGTCCTAGTGAGGGAGGAGAGGGGCAGGAGACTCAGTACTCAGAAGAGAGGGGGGATAGAGATGGAGAGGAGAGAGAGAGGAGTATACGTATGCAGCCGATGTAGAGTCGACAGGGGGGGGGGGGGGGGGTAATGCACAAGAAGCGAGTGCAGGTCAGACTGGAGGATCTCCATTGACAGAGGCAGAGAGAGAGATGGAGGATGTTGGCCAGAATATCCCAAATACATGGGAACAGTTGGCTACATATGATGATGAAGAGTCCTTCTTCCTTAACTACCCAACCTATTATAAAACACCATCATTCCTTACGAGAAAAGGAATAGACCAGGACAAGGTCAAAGCAACCTCCTGATCGAAATTCCCTGCCTTGCGAAGCCTCTCTTCAACAAAGTGAGGTTTGAGCACGAAAGAGTGCCATTGCAGGATATCAAGTATGGCGACACACTTACACTGTGCGACATATACGACATATCTGCAACACTCTACGCTGCTGTGCTCGTTGCGGAATTTTATGAACGCACAAACATACAGTGGAAAAATAAACGCACAACTGCAGCATGGCTGTCTGTCTGTGGTGTCCCCACTGATATCAAGAATCTAGAAAGAAAGTTCGAAGGTAGAAACCAAAGTGGCATTGAGTTTGCCCTTGAGGCTTTTGTAACTGCCTTCACACGGGCTTACAACGAAATGTACAAAGCACTGAAAGATAACACAAGGCAACATCGTGTTTACGAGGAGGTTGACCAGTCTTGTCAGGTGCTTGAACGCCTAACACAACTCCATAAGGGCCTCTTTGAGGGGAAGGAGCAAAAACCAACATGGAAACAATGGGCCCACATGAAGAATCACACTCTCATTAAAGGCCCTCTCACAACAATCCCAAATAATAACAGAGCTGATAAGTCTTCCATGAGAGAAAAGGCACACTTCCTCTCTAGTGCCACAGGGCTTGCACAGTTCGTGACTCATCTAGCACGACAGGTGAAAGAAGAAGAGACGAGACAGAAAGAGGAGAAGGAGCAGAAGGAGAAGATAGCTGTGGCAATGGCAGTAGCACGGGTGGCTCCACGGCCAACGGCTCCACCTACCACATCTAACCCAGCTCCCAAGAAAGCAGGAGGAGGACCCACAGGAGGAGGACCCCAAGGGGGAGGATCAGTAATTAACTTGACTGACTCACAGAAGAAAAAGCAGGCGCTGCAGGCAGCCCTAGCTAAAATCAAAATTGGGGGAGGGGGCCTTAAGCTCTATGCTATCACTGCCAATGAGGCTGACACAGAGAAGACCCTCATGACTAAGCTCAATGAGATGGACAGATGCTTCCAGCAAAACCAGTGTGAGGTGGAGCAGGAGTATGAAGTCCTAGAACATCTCTGTGATCGATCCCTCCTTGGAGCTGGTTTTGATCGTATAACTTACGAGAAGTACAGAGGAGAGGAGGAGCTAGCAAGGAAAGGTGGACATGCAGAGATGAGTTGTACTCTGGCCATTGCTGCCCTCATTCGATACTTTAAGGCAAGTGGATACCAACACTTGTGCACTGGCACATTGATTGGGTTTGAAATGTTCGACTTAGTATCGGAGCAGTTGCAGTCTGTCACTCAGCTTGCATCTGTCTTAACAAATGTGGGCACCCAGTACACTCTCTTTTATAACCACAAAGCCATACTCCTATATTTCCTCAGTGCTTTGCACGTCTACAACAAAAATAAGCTCATACTGCTCATGCAAGACTGCAAAACCTTCGACAAGGTAAAGCACTTGAACTTTTTGGAGATGAGCGTCTTTGAGGCCACGACTAAGGCCGTGAGCCCAAAAATGTTGTGGACCGAAGTAATGACCGCTTGTCAGAGGCTCGACAGCCAGACAGCATCCTTGATCGGTTCTGCATCGGCTTCTGCTCAACCGCAAGCCGCACATACGCAACGATCTCTAGGAAAGCGACCAAGAGAGAACAGTCGTGAAGCTAACACACCTTGTATTCGTTGGTGGGCACGGACAATGCTTCAAACACACAAATAAGAAATGCCCGTACAACCACGATGTCGAGGACACCCGCATCCGAAACACACTCCTCAAGAACGTACGGTCGGACGAAACCAACACCGTCGCCGTTCTGCGCCGACTGCGCAAGGATCAGGGGTGGAAATTACAGGATGTCGCGGACCATGACCACGAACTAGCTGACGCGATCAATTCTCTTTTCGCTAGAGATGATCAGAAGACGGCAGCCATAGAAGCCGCAAGTAGAGGAAGAGGTGGAACACGAGGAAGAGGAGGAGGGAGAGGAATCAATCGAGGAGGAGGAGCCCCTTTCGCACGAGGCACATACACTCGCGGGGGGGAGAGAGGATTTGTGAGAAGAGGAGGAGGAAGAGGTGTATTTCAAGGTAGAGGAGGAGGAAGATGGGTTGGCCGAGGTGGATACGGCAGCGCAGAGCGTCCGTACCACAGAGATGGGGGCTGGGCAGACGGCTCGAGCTCAAGCTCGAGTTCCTCAGCACCACAGGCCTATGCGACATCAGGCGCAACCACTACCGACACTGATGCCGACTCAGGTAACAGATTTGAGGTAGTCCAATGACTAGAGAAGGAGGGAGAAAACAGAACAACATGCATTGCACGATACACCGTTGTGCAGGTCCCAACCAAGGGTACCAGTGAGTCTAAGAGCCCACAGCAGGCCACAGACCAACTCAAAGGTAGTACAATACCAGTACACCCATCACGACAACAAACAGTGCATGCTGCTAATAGGCAGGCGAGTAAAGCGCTGGCAAAGAGAAAGCAGGCGGGCCTGTCGCAGCCACAGCCGAAGAAAGTAAGAATAGAACCGGCAGTTAATCTTATCAACTTGCCGAGACAGACAATAGACAAGGAGGATGGAGGACATCAACCTCTCCTCACGGTCTCAAACAGAGAAAGCAAGGACAATCATCCTTCGCCTGTGAACAATACCCGAAAAGACATTACAAAAACGGCGGAAAGGAGGAGGAGGCGAACCTCGAGAAAAGGATACAGATTTTAGAACACAAGCTCCTTGTATTGGCCTTAAAAAGTCACCGGCCAGACGCTTTATGCTACACGAACCTTTTTTGTGAAACATTAAATACCTTTATAAACGTTGGTAATGATACTATGGCGAATATTAATATTGTCGGCCGGAAATTTACTACGAAGCACCATGCGTGGTTAGAAACTAATATGAAAAAATCATCTGGCAACCTTGAAAGGAGTTAGTAGTCGGACGGATATAACGGGCATCATCACTTTAAATTTTAAATTGAAATCCTGACGAGTATATCGAGTGGACTTATACGTTGTCCCCGAATACCACGGATCTGTTCTTTTGTCGTACGACACTGGCGACAATGAACGTAGTGATTGATTGCGCCGCCAAAAGAGTCATATACGGCGTAGAGCCAGGAGAAGAATATACTGTCGACTCTCTCCATGCTATTGACTCATACGAGGCCCTACACCTAGGAGTAGCATCGGAAGGGAAACAGGTGGCCATTACACACGCATATGAGGCATATATGCCAACGGACGCGGTGTCTAAAGATGGTTCAAACCTGTCAGACAAGAGAGAGGCGGAGGTCTATACGGCTACAGTCTCTACATAATGGGATAAAAAGTCGATAGACGATCTCATTGAAAAGAGAAAAGAGGAGATTATATGCATGGGAAAAAGGTGCCCATCGTTGGCGAGATTTGAAGAAGGAGCAGGGGCCGATGTATGTATTACCAACGGGTATTGCTTTCACGTAAAGGTGGAAGAGAAGGACAGACAGGAGTTTATACCGAGGAGAAGGGGACGACTCCCTGATATCCCGGCAGAAGATATTAAAAGCTTTATTACCGAATTCTGGGGTGACGAGCCTACGTGGCCGCGCTCACTGACAGAAGTGAAAAAGTGCCTGCGCACTCTTTTTGAAAATAATAAACCATATACGGTCATACTCCCGTACAATGAGAAGGCGATATGGGCGCCGGAGATACGGGACCGGCTTATTGATCATCCGATACCGGTGCCCTCACGGAAGCAACACTTAGTGGTGGCTTGTCGTCTCGGGACTCGTGAGCAGAGCAGTGCATACAAGCGGAAGCTCAGAGACCAGGACAAGTTGAAATTGATTCCTCAAGCATTCACATGCTTCGATGGTTTCTACACCCGAAAAGCTCCATTGCAATATGCGAGATTAATAGATATGTTGGTAGGTCTGGCGGAGGACGACGAACCAGACACTGCCACATATGAAAAAACGGGAATGGACGATATATCAGAAGAAGAGTTGGGCTTGGAGGAGGACAGAGCACCCCTCAAGCATCACAAGAGAATGTCAGAGGAGGAGTTTAAGGCGATAGACGAGAATTGGCAGGAGGAGCAGGTACGGAGAAGGAGAAAGAGGTTTTGAAAGAGAGATTGAAGGCGAACAAAATGATTTTTGACCCCCTCAAGCGGGAGGTGTCAAGCCGGAAGACTTCACCGCGGTTATTTGTAAAATACCAGGTGCTGAGCCTTCACCGGCGCCACGACGGGCAAATCTGAGTATACATGAAGCAAAGATCGCAGAAGAACAAGCACGGCAGTTACTCGATGAGGATTTCATTGAGAGATCGACATCTCCAATAGTTTCCCAACCGAGACTGGTGCCTAAACCGGGAGGAGAATGGCGCTTAACGGTTAACTATGCCCGCGTCAATAAACTTTTAGAGGAGGAACGAAATCCATTACCTACTCTTGAAGAAGGAAGGCGAGTATTGCGGAACGCCAAGCTATACTCAGTCATTGATCTGAAGAATGGCTTCTGGCAAATTCCACTGGATGAAAAGTCCAGATGGCTGACTGCATTTGTAGTAGGAATGGAGATATATCAGTGCAAAGTACTTCCGATGGGACTCAAACAGGCCCCGGGACTCTTTCAGAAAGCGATGCAAAGCATGCTGAGTAGCAAATATGATGACCAGACAGAGGGAGGTTTCATGAGGAGAAGAGGACAGAAGGCGAGAGAGTACTTTGTTACATCGATGACATTATCGTGTACTCCAATACGATGGAAGAGCACATCGACCATCTAACAGACATTTTCAGGCGTATCAAACTATTTGGCCTGAAATGTAATTTGAAGAAATGTCAACTCGCAAAGACAAGCGTGACATATTTGGGGTACGAAATCTCTTACAATAGAGTCTCGATATCCAAAGAGAAGAGGGAGGAGATCATGAGCCGGCAGAGGCCGAAGAATCGCACAGAGCTTCACTCATTTCTTGCGATGGCGCAATATAACAGCCAGTTCATACCCAATTGGGGTGCAACTCGGGCTAAGTTGGAGAGAATGATCGACTTCGGTGATTTTGAGAAGTGGGATGATGAAGCCTTAGAAGCGTACAACACGCTCAAAGATCTCATCTACAAAGATCCGAAGGATGGCGGACTCGTGCTGATGATGCCCGACTTTTCGAAGCAATTCGTAGTCGACACAGACGCATCAAAGTTCGCGATCGGCGCAGTCTTACAACAGGACGATGAGGAGAAAAAGTTGCGCCCGATCATGTTTATAAGTAGAAAGTTGTGCTCGGCGGACCGAAACTATTGTACGAGACAGAGACAGGCACTGGCGGTGGTCTGGGCCCTCAAACGGTTGAGAGAGTATTTATGGGGTGGACCTCAGTTTATAGTAAGGACTGATCACCAGAATTTACTATGGCTGATGAATCATGAACAGACTGGCCGTCTAGCGAGATGGCAGGCATTCTTGTCATGTTTTCAATTTTACAATGGTCCATCTACCCGGCAAGCGAAATGTTGTCGCTGATAGCCTCTCCAGGCTAGAGTTTCACTCAGAAGTGGCAGCTCTCGTATCATCAGCAGAAATGGAGGATCTATCCCCAGACTGCACATACGAAGTGCATCATATCGAGTCGATGCAGATGGCGAGAGGGGTCCGATATAACCGATCGGGTCTACGTCATAGCTCGCAAGGTCCGGATCATGGGATATGTTGTACAGCACATGTCCTCGAGGATGCTGAGTGGTCCTATGAAGCATATGAGAATATGAAGGCGGAGATAAAACAAGAAGAGATTAAGCAAGAAGCATATGTGGAACCCCCGCAGGAGAACAAGGAGGAGTTAGACGAAAACCCTAAGAGGATAGGAGTGCAGCTAGAGGATGGGACTATCCACATAGCCTCACCCACTGCATGGAGACAGCAACAGGCTCTCGATCTGGATTTCAAAGAGCTAATACAGCTATACAAGAACCCGAACGAGCTGAAAATGACGAAGGAGATTAAGGAGCAACAGAAGGAGATGGGGTGGAGAGACGGTCTCTTGTGGTACAAAGGCCAACACGGGCGCTATGCATCACAACCAGACAAATGGACTGTCTGGGTTCCTGAGAAACTCAGACACATCATTTTTGTCGCTGCTCATAACTGGCCACTACTGGCGCACCCGGGCCGACAAAGAACGCATATGTTCATTTCGAGACGATTCTGGTGGAAGAAGATGAAGGAGAATATTGATGAACAGGTCAATGCATGCATCCCATGCAAGATAATCCAAAACACCATTGAAGGCGAATTTTGGCCTGATCGGGACTTTTCCTTTACACTTAGGAATGTTCGAGTTCTTACACACTGATCATGTAGGACCTTTCCCGGTCACGACGGAAGGTTACAGATACATTCTAACGGCCATAGACAGAGCCACCAACTATGTATGGGTGGTCCCAGTCAAAGACGTTACGGGCGAAACAACAGCCAAGGCGTTGATTGACAGGATCATCTCACAGATTGGGGTGCCGAGAAAAATATGCTCAGATCGAAGCTCTGACTTTAATAATGAAGTCATCGACAAGCTATCTGCATATTACGCCATGCAATGGGAATATGTCACCGCCTATAACCCCAGAGCGAACGGCAAGATAGAGCGGGTGCATAGACCCCTCAAGGCCGCGCTGAAGATGTATTGTATGAAGAAGGAGAACCAAAAGGCATGGGTGGAGGCAGCATCCTCGTTTGACTTTGCTATGAATGCCTACCCTCTACAGCGTTAGGTGGTTCAAAAGGTTCCGTCTCGCCATACCAATTGGTATATGGGCGTGAGCCCGCCATCCCAGCCTCACTGCTGCACCCATAAGATTCTTGGGCAGATCAGGATGAGCTGTTTGGGGTGAGACTTCGGGCGAAGATGGAGGCGGAGCAAATAGTACAGGCGCATAGGGAGGCGGAGCGCAGGAAGACTGATGCTGAAGGTGTCAGGCAGGCACACCTGGATCAAGTCAGATTTCAGGTCGGGGATATTGTACTACTGTATCATCCTCAGGTTCCTCAGGGAGTCAGCTCGAAGCTGTTCATCCACTGGAAAGGACCATACCAGATCATAGAACAGATGGGGCCTTTGAATTATAAAATCAGGGGCAGAGGAAAAGTTCAAATAGTCAATGTACGAAGGCTGATTAAGTATGATCCCTTTCTACTTGAAGATGAGTCCGTTGATCAAGCACTCAAACGGATGGAGGCTGACTTTAAAGAGGTCCCACCAATCCGTTAGGAGGATATCTCGGAACGGGATGCCTACAGGGCACCAATTGCGGAGAAGGAGGAGGCTGAGCTGGAGAACAAGCGGGCCACCGACCGCAAAAGTGCGGCGGGGACTCAGACCCGCAAAAGGGTGAAGTCGAACGTGCCGGAAGGAAAGTTCACGGAGCCGCAAATAAGGAGAGCGCAAAATGACCTTATTTACGACTGACCGAGAAAGGCGACAAGGACGGCACGTTCGCAAGGAGTCCATCAAGAGGGGAGCGATGACGGAGATCAAGACCCTCGCGCGGGCAATGAAACTCTCGTTCACCCCAGTTGGAAAGAAGGAGATGCGATTGGACATATTTCATGGGCCAAAGACGCTTTTTACTTGGTGAGGCCTGCGGCTCAACACGTAGCCGATGACACGCTCTCAGATTTATATCTCATGAGAGTCATGGCAGTACCTCACAAACGCCATACGCGATCGAATCGAATTTCGACTGCGGCACAAATCATTCAACCAGTCTTACATTTCTGGAGGAGTCTGGATCCAGTGGAAGATCCTAAAGTAAGACAATACCTTCCAGTATATAAAGACGCCAAGAAACTTGAGACATGGGATGATACCATATCTCCCACAGATAAAGATCATACCGCGTGGACCATACAAGCACTACCACGAGGGGTGCTGGACATTCCTTTTGACTTGGCACAAGGCGCAATCCCTCACAAAATTTGGGACGTCCTCGAACAGTCTACCTTAGACTTAACTTTGGTTGGAGGTCCTCCACCAGGTAAAGGAGTCCGCGCGCGTAAACGGCGTCTATAGTAAGTATTTTTTTTCTCTAGAAGTATTGTGGACCTGATCGATTTCGAACATAGCATTGATCGAATATCGTCCCGACAACCTTACTTAGATATTAAAGCTACTACAGCATTCATTCTTCTAGAGATTAACAAGACACAGCTGACAAAAAATAGGCATTCTATTCTCTTGCTTCGGCAGAGACAGACGAGACGGCCACGAAACAGCACCGTTACGGGATCGCTATTTGAGTGAGCGATGGTGTTTCCTGGATACGACCCGCATTAGTACCAGAATGATGATCTCATTAAAGACTCTACAGTCTAATCAAGAACTGATATATTTTAATAACATGAACTGCTACACCGGATTCCATCGATCTCTACTTGTATCGGCATATCGCAAGGTTAGGGCGCACTCAACCCAACTTCGGATATAGTCGTCAGACTTGATCACCTGACACTATATTAAATGATACCGATTTATACAAGGGTATGTCTTCACAAAAAGTAAATGTATTTATGGAAACCGACGACCGGTTATTACATATATATGGAAATGGCGACATTACATTATTACTCAACCATAAAACATTATACTTGGACATACTGCACAAATATCTTATCGACAGAAGAAAGAGGAAGATTTTAATATAAATACTGAAT
>WBZZ01005846.1:105000-112500 GCA_019918135.1 Paulinella micropora | reverse complement strand
GTGGGCTGGCGGACTGAGTGGACTGTGTGAGGCGGCGGAGAGCGGCGAGCAGATCTGGTTGGGCTGCTGCAGTGGCGTGCCGGCCGGCGAGGACGGTGAGCACGGTACAGGCGACCGCAGCTGAGCCTCAGCACAAGAGGAAAATTTAGAAGAAGCAGCACAGTGCAACTGGACTGGTCTGGGGCTGTGCAGGCCCTGCTGCGGCTCGCTGTGCCACGCCAGGCGCCGCGAGGAGCGCTGGTCACCAGAGCACAGCGAGGACGAGGACAAGGAGGCAGTGGAGGAAGGGCGGTTGGCAAGCGTGGAATACGACAGCGAGCGCTCGGAAGAGGAATGCTTTGAAGCGGCAGGAACAGACGGGGAAAGCTTAGATGGGTGAGAAGTGAGGGAGGAAGCAAGTGGCGAGGTAGCTAGGTCGGTCATGTGTGGTGCAGAGGCGGGCGAGGAGAAACTGCGTGAGGAGGCAGTTGCTGCGGGCAGGGGTGTGCAGGGCAGAAGGGGAGGAATGGTCGCGAACAGGGACGAAGGCGACGCAGCAGACAGCACGGGACGAACAGCGCGCTTACGAGACCAGGCCAGGTAGCTGAGCGGTAGAGATAAGAGATAGAGAGATAGAGATAGAGATAGAGATGGAGTTAGAGATATAGATAGAGATATAAATATAGATACACACACATATACATAAATATATATATATATATGTATATATAATTATATATAAAAATATACATATATACATATATATATATGTATAGATATAGATATAGATATAGATATATATATAGATATATAGATATAGATATAGATATAGATATAGATATAGATATACATATATATAGATATATAGATATAGATATAGACACCTGAAGAGCTGTGTGAACGGGCGCCGCAGGTAGCCCGGCCGCTACATACATACACACACATACATACATACATACATACATACATAACCCCCCCCCCCCACACACACACACACACCACCCTACCTACCGGCCAGAAGCGCTGGTTGAACCCAGCACTATTCTTAGCTTCCTTGCGCTCCCGACGCTTTGCTGGGCCCCTTTTGGTAGAGGCCTTGCCAGCCGGCTTGTACTTGTGCAGGAGGGCAGTGGGAGGAGTGGTCACGCCTTGAGAAGCGGGCGAAGAGGAGGCAGAAGAGAAAGCAGCAGCAGCAGCAGCAACGGTAGTAGCAGTAGTAGTATAAATAGTAGGAAGAGGAGGAGCAGTAATAGTCGTTTTTGTAGTATTGCTAGTAGTAGCAGTAGTAGTAGTCCTAGTAATACTAGAAGCTGCAGTAGCAGCAGTAGTATTAATAGTAGTAGCGGCTGTTCTAGCAGTGGCGGAGCGTGCTGTTGCCGCTGCTGCTGCTGAAGAAGAAGACGCCAACGAAGAGGCTGAGGAAGCTGAGGAGGCTACCGGGGCACGAGGGGCAGAAGGATCAGCTGCAGCTGCGTTGAACTGCGGCTGCCACGCGGTGGGGCGGTAGCGCGGGTCCGGCTTCCGCCAGCCACCCAACACGCCTGCAATAAAGTAAGCTAAGGCTAAGGTAAGGTAAGGTAAGGTAAGGTAAAGGAAGCTGGCGGAAGCTACGGTAAGGTAAAGTAAGGTAAAAGTAAGGTAAGGTAAGGTAAGGTAAGGTAAGGTGAGTTAAGGTAAGATGCTGTTGATGCTATCACATATCACAGCTGGTATTTGCTACCATGAGAGGTACAGACTTCGTAGCTAAGATCAACAACGAATTCAAACTCTTCGTTCTTAGCCGTTTCCTATTGTTGCGTTTTGTGTAGTAGCTTGATTGAAAGCTCTCATCAAGGGCTTCCTAATGAGCCATGACACAGGCTCTGGGGAAAAAGGCGACACAGGGGAAAGGATATATATATATATATATGTATATATAGATAGATAGATAGATAGATAGATATATAGATATATAGATAGGTAGATAGATATAGATAGATAGATAGATAGATAGATAGATAGATAGATAGATAGATAGATAGATACCTTCACTTGGATATAGGCGCAACGGAGAGTCCCAGCCCACATCAATGACACCTAGCAGATAGATAGATAGATAGATAGATAGATAGATAGATAGATAGATAGATAGATAGATAGATAGATAGATAGATAGATGAAATATCGACTAATGTCAGAAAAAAGGAGCTTCTGATTTCGTCAACCAGGAAGTCTGTGGGTAAAGTATTAACCCGATGCCCAGCTAAGCCGTGATGTTTGCACGGAAGGGACTGATACAGGCGATACCAAAGCTCCCTAGTACCAGGCGGGGCCAGGGCTCGTTCCATAAGCGCCCTTGCAGAACGAGCTCCCACCTCCATTACAGAGGGCCCAGTAAGCAGATGGAGTTTCGAGACTGTTCGACAGTCTAGTATAAACCGACAGAGCACTGTGGGTTTTATTCCGGGCTCAACAAGCGAGAAAGGGCACCCTGAGGGAACAGGATTGTGCTTCCCGTCGCTATTTCGGCATGTGACTTATAGGCGTATGGCTAGGCACACATAAGGCACCCCACCACGGGCCCAGCACACTCACACCATCCCCTAATTAGATAGATAGATAGATAGATAGATAGATAGATAGATAGATAGATAGATAGATAGATAGATAGTAGATAGATAGATAGTAGATAGATAGATAGATAGATAGATAGATAGATAGATAGCGCAACGGGAAGTCCCAGTCCACATCAATCACACCTAGATAGATAGATAGATAGATAGATAGATAGATAGATAGATAGATAGATAGATAGATAGATAGATAGATAGATAGATAGATAGACAAGCGGGGGGCTACCTGGCTTTCGGTACTCCAGCTTGGCTAATTTAATTGCGTTAGGGCTGCCGCTCATCACTGCCCCTAGTCTGGGGGAAGCCCGGCGCTGTTGGCCGCCGAGTGGGGGTGGAGATTTGAGGTGGTGGGTGGGCGACGGGCCGGCTGGCAGCGGAGAGGCCCAGCTCGGCCGCGGCCCGCGCTGCAGCCTCCCCATGAGGTGGTAGGCGTCGGTCAGCACATCCAAAATCTGGTGCTGAGTGTTGGGGTTCTCTACAGCACGCAGCCGCCGCAGCGCTACACAGTCGCGCCTGCGCCTTTGCTCGAGGAGGTCTTGAGGCGAAGTCAGCATGCTGTCCGTGCACGCGCGCCTCCTCTGCTGCTGCCTCTGTTCTTTGCGCAGAGCTTGGTAGTGCCTGTCTCTTCTCGTCTCCTCCGTCTTCGCTCTGCGCCGCGTTGCTGCTGGCCGCTCCCTCTTCAACACACTTTCCCTCCTCATCTCGTCCGTCTTGGCTCTTTGCCGTGTCATATCTGCCCTTGCCCCCTTCTGCTTGGCGTGAACCTGTCTCCTTGAATTTTTTACTCTGTCCTGTTGCCCTTTTGCCGACCGCAGGGGCTTGACGCGGCCCGGCGCGGACAAATTTGCAGTTTTTTCCGCTGCGGAGCAATTTGGGTGTTTGCTGTCTGGTTTGAAGGCAAGAGAAGAAGAAGAAAAAAATGATGAAGTGAGCAGGGAACGCGTGGGCAGGGAAGAAGTACAGGAAGAGGAAGAGAAAGAGAAGGAGGTTGAAGCAGGAGCCACGGCAGCAGCAGTCTCATTAGTAAGAAGTGTAGCAGAAGTAGTAGTGCTAGCAGCGTGAGCAGCAGGAGCGGCTGTTGTCTTGATGGTAGTAGTAGTAGTAGTAGAGGACGAGGAGGAGGAAGAGGAGGAGCAGGAGGAGGAGGAGGAAGAGGAAGAACAAGAAGAAGTAGAAGAAGGCTCCGATGGCTTAGCGGATGGCTCACATGGCTTAGCAGATGGCTCCGATGGCTCAGCGCATAGCTCCGATGGCTTAGCAGATGGCTTAGCGGATGGCTCCGATCGCTCAGTGGATGGCTCCGATGGCTCAGCGGATGGCTCATATGGCCCAGCGGATGGCTCCGATGGCTCAGCAGTTGGCTCCGATAACTCAGCGGATGGCTCAGATGGCTTAGTGGATTGCTCCGATGGCTCAGCGGATGGCTCAGCGTTTGCAGGCTCGCTGGACAGAGCAACGGCAGGAGTGAGCCAGAGAGACAGCGTGGGCAGAGTAATCGGCGAGGCCGGCTGCGACGGCAAGGACAACACTGCCGACAGTATGTCCCTGGACTTGGCCTGAATCAGCTAGCAAGACAGAACACAACACAGATCAACAGAAGTTGCAGTGGAAGAAGATGATATTTGCGTGGAAGGTCAAATAAGCGAGATTGGTGTGGTATTGGTGCGTGGACGTGGAGCACGTAGGCAGAACACGCACTGGCAGCAAAGGTGCATACACCGTTACATGTGGTAGGTCACATGCCAAGACAGGTAGATGGATAGAAAGGGAGAGAGACAACGAGGGGGAGAGAGACAAAGAGAGAAAAAGAGACAAAGAGAGAAAGAAAGAAAGAGAGAGAGAGAGCGAGAGAGAGAGAGAAAGAGAGAGAGAGAGAGAAAGAATGAGAGAGAGAGAGAGAGAATTTACCTGTCTGCGTAGCTGCAGCTGCTCAGGTGACGCCTCAGAAGAAGAAAAAGAAGAAAAAGAAGAAGAAGAAGAAGAAGAAGAAGAAGCTGATGATGACGGCGGCTGGGAGTGGAGTGTGGAGGCGGGGGGGTGTTCTAGGAGGACAGGCACGGAGGAGGCCCCGGCGGGACAGGAGACTGGTGCAAGTTGGAATGCTGTACTTGACTTCTGCTTGTCTTGTAAGGGTAAACACGTCTCTGAAGCGCTGGAAGGAACAGTAGTAGTAGTAGTAGTAGTAGTAGTAGTAGTAGTAGTAGTAGTAGTAGTAGAAAAAGAAGAAGAAGAAGAAGAAGAAGAAGAAGAAGAAGAAGAAGAAGAAGAAGAAGAAGAAGAAGAAGAAGAAGAAGAAGAAGAAGAGGAGGAGGAGGAGGCAGAGATATTGGGGAATGCAAAGCGCTTGGCGTTCGTGGCGGCGGCGGAGGAGGGGAAAGGCGACGGGGTGTCAAGCAACTGCTTGAAGAAGTGACACGCGGGAGACTGCTTCTTGGCAAGCGCACTGTTGCTGTTGTTCTTGTTGCTGTTGCTGCTGGTGATGCTGCTGTTGTCGCTCTTGCTGATGCTGTTGATGTTGCTGCTCCTCCTGCTACTGTTGCTGTTGCTGATATTGTCGTTTTTGTTATCATGGTTGATGTTGTTGATGTCGCTGCCGCTGTCACCTCTCTTGTTGTCATCATGTTTGTTGGTGGGGATATCTGAGAGCAGCAGTGCGCACTCAACTACTGCGGCCTGTGCCGCAGACTGCGCTCGCACCTTCACACATACATACATACATACATACATAAATACATACATACATACATACATACATACATACAGACAGACATTCATACATACAATAATACAATAATACAATACATACAATACATACAATACATACAATACATACAATACATACAATACATACAATACATACATACATACATACATACATACATACCTTGTTGTGCGCAGCAGCAGCCGTGCCCGCCAGCAGACTGTCCTCATTGACACACACACACACACATACATACATAAATACATATATACATATATATATATACATTATATATATATATATATAAATATAAACAACAACTTATAGCACATGAAAAGCAAACGGATAGCAAAAACGGCAAAAATTCTGCGGTAGTTACGGTAATATTCCGGAATTTTATCGCATGTTGCATCTTGTCTCATACTATATTGGCTTGTCTAGCTCTGTGGAGATATATTAGCTTGTCTACCTTTAGGTGGTCTTCTCTACCTTTCGGAGGACATAAATTGGGTTGGCTGCCCTTCTGTCGAGTCTTATCTAGATTTCTGAGAACATACATTGGCTTGTCTGCCTGTCTGTGAGTCTTTCATAGCTTTGTGTGGACATGTATTGGGGTGTTTACCTGTACATGGAGTCTTCTCTAGCTTTCTGTGGACATATATTATTGGTTTGTCTACCTCTGTCTGAAGTCTTCTCTAGCTTTGTGTGGACATGTATTGGCTTGTCTACCTGTCTATGGAGTCTTCTCTAGCTGTGGGCATGTATTGGGTTGTCTACCTCTGTCTGTGCAGTCTTCTCTAGCTTTCTGTGGATATGTATTGGCTTGTCTACCTGTCTATGGAGTCTTCTCTAGCTTTCTGTGGGCATGTATTGGCTTGTCTACCTCTGTCAGTGGAGTCTCTCTAGCTTGCTGTTGACATATGGTATTGGTTTGTCTACCTCTGTGGAGTCTTCTCTAGCTTTGTGTGACATGTATTGGCTTCTCTACCTGTCTGTGCAGTCTTCTCTAAGCTTTCTGTGGGCATGTATTGGCTTGTCTGCCTCTGTCTGTGGAGTCTTCTCTAGCTTTCCGTGGATATGTATTATATTGGCTTGTCTACCTGTCTGTGCAGTCTTCTCTAGCTTTGTGTGGACATTTATTGGCTTGTCTATCTGTCTATGGAGTCTTCTCTAGCTTGCTGTTGACATATGTTATTGGTTTGTCACTTCTGTGCAGTCTTCTCTAGCTTTGTGTGGACATGTCTTGGCTTGCCTACCTGTCTGTGGAGTCTTTCACCGCTTTCTGTGCTGTCTGCGGAGTGTGTCTTCTCTCGCTTTGTGTGGACATAGTATTGGGTTATTTACCTATCTGTGGAGTCTTGCGCCGTCTCGAGAAGCCCAGCCCTGCGCTTCTGTCGGCGACGAAGCTGTAGAGAGGGAGGGAGCGAGCAAGCGAGGGAGAGAGAGAGAGAGGGGGGGGGGGGGGGGGGGGGGGGGGGGGGGGGGGGGGGGGGGGGGAAGGGAGAGAGAGAAGGAGAGAGAGAGAGAGGGGGGGGGGATGGGAAAGAGTGTGCAAGAGAGAGAGAGAGAGAGAGAGAGAGGGAGAGAGAGAGAGAGAGAGAAAGACAGAAGAGAGAGAGAGAGAGAAAGAGAGAGAAAGAGAGAGAAAGAGAGAAAAAGAGAAAGAGAGAGAAAGAGAAAGAGAGAGAAAGAGAGAAAGAGAGAGAGAGAGAGAGAGAGAAAAAGAGAAAGAGAGAGAAAAAGAAAGAGAAAGAGAGAAAGAGAGAGAGAGAGAGAAAGAGAGAAAGAGAGAGAGAGAGAGACAGTCAGAAAGAGAGAGAGAGAGAGAGAGAGAGAGAGAGAAGAGAGAGAGAGGAGGCAGACAGACAGACAGGAAGGCAGGCAGAGAGAGAGAGAGAGAGAGAGAGAGAGAGATCTACCACTTTTTCCTGGTCCATCAGCAGATGATCGTGAAACCGCAGAGGAGGGAGACAGACAGACAGGAAGGCAGACACAGAGAGAGAGAGAGAGAGAGGGAGAGAGAGAGAGATCTACCACTTTTTCCAGGTCGATCAGCAGACGGTCGTAGAAGCGCAGAGGAGGGAGACAGAGACAGACAGGAAGGCAGGCACACACACAGAAAGAGAGAGAGGGAGAGAGAGAGAGAGAGAGAGAGAGAGAGAGAGAGAGAGAGAGAGAGAGAGGGAGAGAGAGATCTACCTCTTTTTC
>WBZZ01005846.1:30000-77500 GCA_019918135.1 Paulinella micropora | reverse complement strand
CGCTATGCCAGTGTCAAGGGTGCCGTTGGCGTATTCGGCGTTGTTTGTTTGGTTTTGTTGTCTGCAGACATTTTCTTATTGCCACCCGGCGAGTGTCTACTTCGCTGTGGCGAAGGTAGAAGTGCCTAAGTATATATACAACCAATTGGCTGGGTCTCAAAACGCGTCATGCTTATTCGTCGAAGCATGCTTGCTCGAGGGAGTTCATGAACTCCTCTTCGCTAGACGGTGATGGTGGTTGGCACCTCCAAGCGGGCTGATCCTCCGCTGGATTGTTAATTTCCCGGTCTAGGCTTTCTTTCCAAGCCCTCGCCTCTGACCAGGTCAAGTCTTCTCCGACTACCGAATGCTGTGGCGCGATATACCTCATGACTGGGGAGAAGTGGTCAATGATCTTCCCCAGTTGGTATTCATACTGTTGTCGCCAGTACGGCCACTCATGTCGATAGTGGTAGATATAATCCAACCTCTGAGTCACCTTATGCCATCGGAACTCATCGGCTTGGATTACTCTGTCCCAACCCAGTGCGTCCTGTGCCCTGAACCGTTCGACCCATTGTTCGAAACCTCTTACAAGGCCTCGATATGTGTTCGGAACGTTCTCGTCAGGGTCGACTAACTGGTTGGCGATGCGGGATGTCTTTGAGTCGATGCTCCTCGTTAACTGCCGGTGTATGGTCAGCAGCCACGAGAGTCGATGCTCGTTTTGGAATCGTACGTAATACTGCTGTCGTACCCGAGCCGCACCTCGGAAACGCGCAGGTATTCGTCATCGTATGCCTCGCGGCCTACATAGGGAGGGGAGGCTTGGGTATGCCTAAGACCTGCCTAGAGTACGCGAGTACATTCTCTTCAACCCTGAGGTCCCAGGGTTGGTCATGTTTGCTCCGAAGGTAGTAGGCTCGGTATGCCTTGACGTCCTCGGGCAATGGAATACGCGAAAGTTCGAGCAGTCTGTAGTAAGAATTGATATCTTCCTGCGACCACTGCAACTTTCTGAGCTGGTGTGGTTCAAGCAAACATCTCGGCTCTTGCCAGATGCCGTAGAACCGGAGGGCGTGTTTTCGCTGATAGTCCTCCAATCCCACCCATCCTCGCAGCGATTTGGCTTGCTCAAACAAGGTTTTGGTAAATTTCACTCGGTCCTCATCCACCGACTAGTATTGAGCGATCCCCGGTAACGGGTTGTCGCGATGACTCCATGTGTGTGGAACATCCCATCCGAAACATGGTGGTGTCCATGCGCAGGATATCAATTCGATGTCATTGTTGTATGCGTGATCTGGACATCGGTGAGGCGCGTATCTCTCTGGTGACGCGTACGCTCTTTCCGTGAGGTGCCATCTCCGCGAACATCTCGGGCCCCATCCTCTCCCGCGTTTCTTTGACCCTTCACACTGCACCCTCAGGACGTTGTCCTGTTCGGTGGGCTCGTACCTCGCTTTGTCAAGGTAGTCCGAGAAGCCCCGTTCGCCGAATGGAGGCTTTGGTGGCGGCAGGTTAATCTTACGAGGGTTTGCCTCAAACAAGTGCGGGTCTGGGACCCAATTAACCTGGTTGCCCACCAATCGTATTCGGTACGGCTCCTTAGACGGTGTGAACGGGAACGTTCGTTCGTTGGTTGTGTGTGCGAGCGCCGGGGCATTGTAGCCGCAGCCTGCGCTCCGCATCCGTGATATCTGGGTAATGTGGGTAGATTCGGTGTATTCTGCGCGTCCGTGGGTCATACGCGTAGCGCACCGGTTTCTGATACTCCTCCCTTTCCCGATCTGGGTCTTGGTTCAGGTGTAGGTCCATACCTCTCAACATCGTTTCCGTGTCGATGCGATATGGCCTACGCACTCCGGGTGCTACAACCCTGTATGCCCTCTGCGGTACCGGCCCCGTTCCGAATATACGTATATCGGTCGGTCGATCGGTCCGTATATCGGAGGCGTGGAAGTATGCAGTGAACACTTCGTCCCGGCCCCAATGTGCCGTTGGCTCAGGTGGCGGGCAGCGGTGGTGCTGGTACGCCGGATCCGTGGGCCGTGGCCGCTCATCGGGCCGCTTCTCTTCGGGCGGGTTCAGTTTGTCACTGTAAGCGTCGGGCTGGAGTCTGTCCTCACTCCCGACTTTCTTCCAGTATTGTAAGCGGGCTTCCTCCCTACGTTCCTCCCGCGTGGGGCTCATAGGTTGGTATAGACCCTCTTCCTCGTCCTCATCCCACGCCAATTC
The DNA here is from genome assembly GCA_019918135.1 of Paulinella micropora. Taxonomy (NCBI): domain Eukaryota; phylum Cercozoa; class Imbricatea; order Euglyphida; family Paulinellidae; genus Paulinella; species Paulinella micropora. Next base: position 75,283 of record WBZZ01005846.1, on the reverse strand, counting down.
CGTGTGTCGAGGGGTCTTTAACCCTTCGGGATTGACTTCGTCGTCTGTTTGTGGTGATGCAGGTGTGCTACTGTCTTCAGTCGGCGCCTCCCCCTCGTCAGCCGATGACTTAATAGGGGTCGTCAACATCTCCGACTCGACCTCAGCTTTTCCCTGTGGGATGCCGATGTGGTCACAACACTAGCCGGAGTTGTGCCACTTGAGGGTCGGGCGGGTGTGAGCGGTGTATTAGGACCGCCAAGGTTGCGCTGTAGGGTTTCGCTTCCCCGTGCGCCCTTGCTTGCAAGGTCGTTTGCGCCACTGCTCGGAGTGGTCATCGTGATATGGGGTGTGCCCTCTGGTGAGCTATGTGTGTGCCCGCACCTGGAGTTTTCTTACTCAGATGGGTCTGGTCCGTCCGGTTGCTCCGCTTCGCGACGCCAGTTCGCCACCGGGCTTGCTGCCGGGGTCGATACCGCCGGACTACTCCGCGCAGACGAAGGGAGCCGTGGCCCCTCTCCCGCGATCGCCTGTAGTCATAGGTGAACTATCAGTATCACCAGGACCGAAGCCACGCACGCCAGGAGGAATCCCAGATACTGCTCCACCAGATGACCGGTGCCAAACATACACCGCCAGGTGCCTATGTCACGTATATGTCCGTGAGTTCGTATGTATATATATCTGTATGTCAGCCCAAGCACACTGAGCAATGTGCAATGTGTGTGTTGTTCTCGTGTCGATGTTCGACTCTCTGCTCGTTTCCAAGCGCTTGTCAACAGCGTGATAACGCGGGTGCACCCATGACCCGGTCATCTTTGCTGTCCGCGTGTTCCGCCCTCGCCGTACTGCGCGATTTGCGGCGGTATATAGGGACGTGTTATATTTATTAGTGGTATAGATATGCTTATTTATATATCGGGCCGTCGGGTGCCTTACTAATAGGGCCCCTTCCATCCAAACAAAGAGCAAACAAGAGCGAGCATAATATCTAAGACACTCTGTGGGGAATAACTTATCATACACCACTCATGCAATTGCCGCGGGAGGCGGGAATGCCAACCATATCAACGGGCATTGCTGCGCGTCAACATGGTTAGCCCGAAGCTATTCCGACCCCTGGTGGAACACCAACTACTAGCCCTTCAAGATACCTTCAGGGCCGTCGCACCTCACGGAGGGTAAGGCAGGGTCTTTTCCGTGTATCATGTCATGTTAGGCTCTCTTTTGCTATCTCTAAGAAGAATGGACTTAGGTAGTATTTTGACAGATATGGAGTCCAAAGCCGTGTCCCTTTCCTATGGCTAGTTTCTTACTGTTGCTACCCAGTATTGGTCTTTGGATCTCGCATACTACTCGCGTGAACTATGCTTGTGAGGTGTCACACGGCATGCTGAGCTAGACTAGCTTGCGCCTCTTTGCCCGCCCTAATTTGGCTTTCTTATATTTGCCTGGTGGTGGTGCCCCGATGAAATGGGTCGCTATGTCCTCGGCTACTATTTTATCCCACACCCGTAGGGGGATTCGACCGTGCTGTAGATCGAATGGGTAATCCAGCACCATCCTTGGCCACGCCTGTATTTGCCACGGCGTGTAGCCTTCGGACTTGTCCGTGATGCCTTTCCAGAACGTTTCGACTTGGTTGGAGTTGCGGTACACCGGATAAAAAGTCCGTGATTCCGGCTCGTCGAGGTCCTGGTGTGATCGATAGAACTGCAGTACGGGCGGCTCGGCTTTGATTGCCTTGCTTGTGCGCGTGACCCGAGTCTGCGGCTCCCATTCTCTCACTTTCATGAGAAAGAAATCGTTGATAGTCGCCGACATGTGCCTCTGGTGGCCGAAGAAGGTATATCTTTCCGACGTGCCAGTGCATGGTTTTCACGTCGTCGGCCGACCTCAGCTTTGATTCAGCTGGTGGGCGTCTCGGCACCGGTTCAACCTTCTCCTCCTGTTCCGACTGCAGGTGGTTGGTCGGTCCTGGCGCGATAACGTCCCCCTCGGAAGCGTCGGCTTGTTCAGCCGCGACTTCTTCGGCTTCGTTATTATTCGGATCATTCCCCTCTGCTACGGCCGGTAAGGGTTGTGTCGGGTTCTCTTTCGCCTCGGCCGTCGTGTCTCGGCGCTTGGGCGGCGGACGTAAACTGTGTTCCAGCTTCTGTACCGCTTCCGTCATCGTTTCGTTACGATCCAGCATGGGGTTTAAACGCATCAGCCGCCGTACATGTACTACTAGCGTCTTACCCTTTCCCTGTATTCGGTATGTCAAAGCACCTACTTGTTCTACAACAGTGTAAGGGCCTTGCCACATCGGGAAGAGTTTGACGCTAACCAAGTTGGGTACCTGGGGTACGTACAGGAAGACTAAGTCCCCTTTATGGTATTCCCCCGACTCATACTTGACTTTGTTCGGCGTCTGCTGGTTTTGTTTGTGAGCCTCTTCGGCCTCCCGCGCCTTCATGACGTAGTGTCTGGCTTCCGCCATGACTCGTAGACGACAGGCCATCAGCTCATCATGCTCCAAAAAGCCCCCTTCCGGGAGGTTTGGTAACACCAGCTCCTCCGGAATCCTTAAGTGCTGCCCGTATACCAGGAGATTGGGGGAAGCGCCCGTGGCTTTTCCGCCCAATGCCCTCGATGCGGTGTTGTTCATGGAGAACACAAAAGACGGTAAGGCCTTATGCCATATGTGCTGATTATCGCGACAATACTGCTGGAGTGCGGCCTTGAGCGGTCTGTGGACCCTCTCAATTTTGCCGTTGCTCTCTGGCGAATATGCCGTTACGTATTTCCACTTAAAGCCCCACACTGTGGACAGCCGAGCGGAGAGTTCGTTTGTAAACTCCGATCCCCGATCGCTGTACACATTTTTCGGCACTCCGGTATATCGGAAGACATGGTCGACCAGGGCCTCGCATGTCTATTCCGCATCCTTTTCCACAACTGGTGCCGCGAACACATAATTCGAGAAGCGGTCTATGGCTGTCAGGATGTACCGATAATTGTGGTCTCCGCTCGCGGTAGCGGTCCTACGTAATCAACATGCAACGTTTCGAAAAGGTTCTCAACCAGCTTGTATTCACCATAGAGGCCTCTCTGAGCGTTGTTGTGTGGGGTTTTGGTTTGCTTGCAGTGTTCGCATGAGTCGACTATGTCGGCAATGGATTTCTGCATGCCATGCCACCAAAACCTGCGTGAAATGAACCAAGACATTTTATCCCTTCCCGTATGTGAGTTGAGAGCAGAGCGGTGAGTTGCTAAAAGGATCGCCTTGCGTGACTGGGTTGGTACCCACAGTGTCCACTTTGAAGGCGTCTTTTCCCACTTACCGCCTGCCCCCTTATACCACAGGAGGTTATCATGGCAGGTCATCGTTTTCTTATGGGCTCTTATTTCTCTTGTCTCGGGATGTGCTATCGGGTCAATAGCGTGAGCAATGAAGGGGCCCCATTCCTTAGAGCTCTTCGCCAACTGACCAAACACCTCGGGACTTGCCACCGTCATATCCATGTCGTTCAGCTGGAGAGCACTGGTGACTAGGCTTGTAGGCCCCCTTTTTCGGTGTGTTTGCTCGGCGGCCGCGATAATCGCCGACCGTTCAGGGTGAACATGCTGAGGTACCCAGAACGACTGCGTCTTAGCCGCGAAAAATGCGTTAAAGGAGTGTTCATGTTCATGGGTCTGACCCGGCTTTATATCCCCTCGCTGAGGATGTCCGACTGAGTGTCGATCTCCTCCAGCAGGTCTTGCCAGTCCTCAGCTTCGTGTTGGGCGCAGCACACGCGACGTATGAATTGCAGCTGGTCCAACAGTTTAAGCTTGCAAATCGGGTCTATATCCCGGTGTATGCATTGCAAAGCGGTCTAATCCGTCGCCTACGGAGCCTTTCACCCCGAGGCATCCGTGATAGGCTATCGGGGACCGTATTTTCTTTACCTTTCATGTACTCGATGGTGAAATCATACAAGGCCAGCTCCGACTGCCATCGGGCCAGTCATCCCGTATGTTCTCGGTCCATGAGCCATCTAAGGTTGGCATGATCTGTTTGAACCAATATGTTCGGAGCACCCCACAAGTACTCCCTCAGTCGACTGAACGCCCAAACTATCGCCAACGCTTTGCGTTGTCTAGTGCAGTAGTTGACTTGTTCGGGGTCAACTTCTTGCTGACGAACATGATCGGTCTCAACTGTTTGTGGTCAGAATCGTATTGTTGTAAGACAGCCCCGACCGCGTATTTCGACGCGTCGGTTGCTACAACAAAACGCTTCTCAAAGTCGGGGAGAACCAAGACCGATCCGCCCTCTGTGAGGGGGTCTCGTGTCAACGCCTCCTTCAGCTTTGTGTATACCTCCGCCGCCTGTGGCGGTCATTCGCCATCCGGGTCGCCGTGAAGGCAGAAGTCCCGTAATGGTTTGACAAAGTCCTGGAAGTTCGGAATAAATTCCGAATACACCTGTGCCATACAGAGGAAGGAATGTAGCGCTGTGCGTGTGTTCGGGCGTGGAAGGGAACGGATAGCGTCCCGCTTCTCCGGCTTCAACACTATTACCCCATCCTTGACTCTGTACCCTAGATAATCGATGTGGTCCTTAGCGAACGAACACTTCTCTAGGTTCAACCTGAGGCCGAAGGCTTCTAGGCGTCTCAAGATGTCCGACACGTGAGCCAGGTGCTCCGCTTCTGTCTTTGAATAAATAATGATATCATCGATGTAACAAAAGCTATACTGGTTAGTATAACCGTAAGTTTCGGTGAGCTTCGGATCACCGTACTTCGGGTCGGTCCACTGGTACAGTCTCCCGCCGACGGCAAAGGCCGTCAGTGCCCGACTCTCCACTTCCAAAGGGATGTTCCAGAATCCATTCTTCAAATCTAGCTTTGTAGAGAACTTAGCATCCCGGAGTCGATTGAGGCCATCCCGCATACGGGGGATTGGTGCCTCAACGCTCTTGATGATCTTATTGAGCCTCGTGTAATTGATACAAAATCGCTGTTTGCCATCCGGCTTTGGCGCGAGTCGAACCGGTGATCGGTACTCCGACCATGACGGTTCTATTAACCGTTTAGCAAACATGTCTTGGATCATTTCCTCACAGATCTGCTCCTCCTTATAACTAAGGCGCGATCCGCGGAGACGAGGCATCGTCTGTCCCACTTGTCGCTCTATCTTGGCAGCAGTGTGCGTCACGCCGCCGGCTACAAGGGGTCCGAAAAGAGTCTTATTCTTCAGAAACTGAGCCTTGAGATCCCAAACAAAGTCTGGTGACCCTGACTGTCGCGCCACGACTTCGTCGATGATCTCTTCGACCGGTTTCTGGTCTCTCGGGTCATCCGGGTACTCTAAGATGGAGTCCGGATCCTCAACCTCATCCTTCGCGTCCCTGCCTGGGTATCGCGTGGTAGACTGGTTGTCCCATGTTGCAAATTCCTGAAGTTCTACTAACATATCGGCGTTTTGTTTCGCTGCCGACTTGTGAAAGAACCCCGGAAAGATCTGAAAGGCAATCTCCCGCATGTCATCCACCTTTCGTGTCAGTAGTTTGGTTCTGTATGCCAGACCATCCTGCCTTGATCCTAATCGGAATGCCATGAGTGGTTTAGCCTGTCGACTAGGTATCGGTATTGGGTCATCGACCACCCTATCCAATACATCCCTCCATCCCATCACGGTGGGGTGTATCGGGAGTATAATGGTGATGTCTTCGCCCCGATCCAACCTGTCAGCCAGGAGTTTCGGCACCTTCGATAGGTTCTCGGGCTGTATGGGCTCCGATCCCTTATACCATAGTTTTAACTTTTCCATCACATTATCGTCCTCTGTGAGGCGTTTAGATGCATAGAAAACCAAGCTCGATTTGACCCTTATGAATTCATGAGGCCGTTTCTGCCCACCCCCATATAGGTAGGTTTGGTCAAAGCCTTGCCATGATTCGTCCTGCTTCCGTAGCAGCAAGACTTGGGCCTCGCGCTCAGCTGCTAAATCCTCGAAGCCCGCCCATGGGCCGGTCAGCTCCGGGACATAAACATTCGTGTATACCCATGCTGTGCCAGCGGGCATAACACGCTGCTGTGTCCGTACATCATGCGGTATGGGGGGTGCGGGTGGGATCAAGGTCACCTGCGCTCTCCCCCTATACGGGTGATCTATCGGACGTTCTGGACTAGGGTTAAGTATGGGGTATTCCGCCACATGTCGGCCCCTTCCATACTTAATAACATCCAGTCCTAATAGAAGCTGAGCTTCCATCATCTTCAGATCAGGTTTACCCAGCACTATTGTTCCCGGGAAATCTGGCACCACCAAGACGTGTATTGTGTATGTCATGCCAGTCGGGAATTCCACCGTCAACTGAATACGACCAATGATCGCGCTTCTTCCGTCGTTAGCACCCCGGATATATCCGAGCTTTCCCTCGCGCGTGAAATCGAATAGCTTTCCGAATTTATCTATAAATCTTTTTCCCGCGAAGGTGATTTGTGCCATGCTATCGTTACCGGTGTCCAGGTGGGCGTTGAGCTCTCACCAATATAGACGGATGTAGCTCATGTCCCTTGCCTCCGCTGCAGGGAGGTCCTGGGGTTCGGCTGTCGAGACGAGTGCTTGTTGCAGCTCCATCTCAGCATACTAATAGTATTACCTGCGCGCCCTACTTACAAAAAGAATTTATCAAAAGAAGAATAAAAAATGCAACCCTTATGAATAATGGTGCTATTGTCTCATTAGAATATTAAAATATAAAATTCTGGGATTTATGCAAGCACACTGAGGGAAGTCTAAAAAGGAACCTTGAAACACTGGGTTGTAATGTGTTAAAAGGCGACTTTGACCATGACAAGGCGAAACGATGGGAAAAGATGGACGACAAAACAAAAAAGGAATGTCTAACATACTTAGAAAAAGATGTCATGGGAAAAGGAACTACACGACACACTAAACAGTCAAATATATAAAGAACATAAAACCAACTTAACCGCTTTTATATCTACTTCGTCTCTCACATGGAATTTATGGGAAAAGAAGATAGATGGTAAATATGTTATGTAACTACCAAATTTAAAACAAGAAAAAGATTTTAGAAGGGCTGTATATGAAGCACGGACTTATCCAAGCAAAAGGCGATTTATCTCAAAGCAATATCAAAAATACATAAATGGTGAAATCGGTTTTGATGAGGTTGTAATTATCTTATTGATGCGGATGTAGTCTCACTTTATCCAACGGCAATGCTTGAACTATTTATGACTGGAGAAATAAAGGAATGCGAAGGTGTGATGAAAGGACAACTCGGTATATACAATGTTGATTACATAACATCTAAAATTATTTTACATCCGCGGGTGCCGTATAGAGATAGTAAGGGGTGTTTAAAGTGGGAGTTAAAAGATATGAAAGACCAATGGCTCACTTCTGTTGATATTGAAGATATGATTGAACTTGGCTACCAAGTCAAAATCAATCGTGGCTATTATACCGAAGAAGCCGAACCAGTATTTAAAGAATATATTTTGGACTTATTCAAGAAAAAACAAAATTCAAAGAAAGGAACACCGCAGTATTTATTAGTAAAGTTATTTATGAATGCTTCATACGGAAAGAAAATTCAAAGACCGATTAATTTTGTAAGTAAATACATAACAAAAAATCACGAATATTGGAAATTCTGGGCTAAACACGTAATACCTGATATTGAAAAGTTTGCGAGCGGAGCATCGCAACGTGGCGAAGCCACTTGTGAAGAGGCTAATTGCGAATTATGGTTAATCACTGGTATTCCCAGAGATGAGCAAGAAAAAGAAGAAAAAATTACAAAACCCACTCACTACGGGGCATTTATCCTTGCATACAGCAGACGATTATGTATAAGTATATGACTGGAGCCAATCCAGACAATGACCCAGACAGAGATTATTATTATACAGACACAGACAGCATTCAAAGCCATGTAAGAAACATTGAATGGATAAAGAGATTTAGAGATAAAACAATCGGCCGGAATGGATGATGACCTTGGAACTGATTGTAAAATAATAAGGGGAATATGGGTAGCACCAAAATTCTATATGTTAGAGTATGTAAAGAAAGGAGAAGAAGAAGGTAAAACACATTTCCACTTTAGAGGTAAAGGTTTGGACTTGAAAAAATTAAATCCAACCGCTTATAATGGATAAGGGCGAAAGTTTAACTAATACCAGAGACTTTATAATGAAGAAAATACATACTAGCAGAAACAGCAAACAACAACATATTGAACATTTTAGCATACAACACCAAAAGAATGTCGTAAAAGTTGTTAATAAATCAAGATGGTGCGGTCGTGAATTCTACACAGATAATGATAGTATCACACACGGATTTCAAATAATTGCTTAATTAATTAATTAATTTTTTCCATAATTTTTTTTTACCAGTCTATATAGACCAATGACCACCCTCGCCAGACTATCTGAAAAATTTGAACAAGTTTCAATTGAGAAGAATAAGGAATTCTTTTCAGTCAAAGATGTACAAAAAATAATTGATGATGAAATTAAGGCAATTGAAAAAAGTAGAGAAGGAAAGCCAAATGATATTTTTCCGTTTGGTAAGTATCGCGGGAAGAAGGTTTCAGACATCGCTTTAATTGATGAGCCATACCTTGAATGGGTTCAAAAGCAACCTTGGTTAGAGAAATTTACAGACATTAAGACGGAAGTAAAAAAATATATTTGATAAAAAATTAATATTTATATTATATATCAATGACTGACCTGAACATCAAACAAGACTACCTTAATGAAATTGAAAAATGGAACATTGACAGCGAAATCAAAAAGCAGACAATTAAATGGACTAAACCTGACATTGTTTCTTTCTATGAGCAATACAAGCTGAGGGACGACAACGTGAAAGTAGTTATTCCATAGGAGACCATAACTGACAAAGAACCAAGCACACCATTTAAGGCAACCGATCTTGTAGTGAGTGAAACAGGAATTACCGAAATAAAGGCTAATGTGAACGAAGTGTCACAACGTGGCGAAGCCACTTGTGTTGGTGAAGAGATAGCAAATGCTACCGCCGTAGGTGGTTCAGCAAATGCTACAGACAAAGGATGTATAGCAAAGAATGCGAGCGAAGTTATTCGTGTTGTAGAAGGTAATGTGAGCAAAGCGTCACAACGTGGGCGAAGCCGCTCGTGTAAAGAAAAAGATACCAAAAAAATAAAGATAAATCACTCATTGTTTTTTTGCTTTATTGATCCTCTATAAAGTTAGCAATAACATTAATATTACTGCCACCACCAGCAGAAACTGATTTCTGTGTGAATGTCAATACTTCATTTGGGGTTAATTGGATATCATAAGTGCTGAGATTAATCTGCTGAGTAGAGCCAGCATTAACATAAATCTTAAAAATTGTTGTTGCGTTTGCGATAGCAGTTGCTTTTGTGTCTGTATCTACAATTGAAGTTTTGGCATCAACATCAGCCCGCCCCTGTCAGTGTTCCGTTCAATACCATTCTGACGACTTTAGCCTTAGTATCTTCATTTGTAATACTTATCGAAGAAAGAAAGACAGTTGAATAGTTGGTTAGGCTATTATCGTATAGTGCTTTATTCCTGATACTTAAAATGGGGCTTTCAGTTATATTACCTGCTTCACTCCCTTCTGCCGTATTTGTAATACTTGTATTAATAGTGTTGGTGCCTTCAACAAACAAACTACAACTGGCTGTTTTCAGTCTTTGTATTCCAACTCCCGCATTATTATTAAGAATTCGTGCTACAAATGGCAATGTAGTATTCCGCAGACTGAGACCCGTGTTGGCATTTGCATACTTAATCGTATGGACTAACTGAAAATTGCCAGTCTTTGGATTTTCAATAGAAAACTTAATAGCACCAAAACCTAAGTATTGAAATTGAATTTGAAATACATTTCCCTTTGTCCAGTCTAATACTGGCATATCTCCTGTTCCGTCGCACTGGTCATCCCAGTTCGCTTGTGGAACTGCGGTTGGGGCTCCTCCTATGGAATGTAGAATATTCATTCCTTCATCTCTAGTCTTGAAAAAGTAGAAACCATTAAGTAATTCGCTATCTCCGATACCTATCCACGAATAATAATCTTCGGTTTCGTCCGTTGTCCATAAAGCAGTGAAGCGGGCTACAACACCCATACCAGTGCGATATTTTATTTTTCTTTTGCTTACCATAACGGCATCAGCGGTAGCATCAGCAGCTGTTTTCAATTCCGCCATATTATTATTAAATGAAACGGACGCCTTTGTTTCTGTTTTTGTCCATATCCGTGTATTAATGGTATATGGAAAGATTTCCTGTAATCTGGTGTTAAGGAACTGGTTAGGGTTTCACCAAAAGCGGTCTTCATACGATTAGTTTCAATGTGTCCATCATATCCAACTTTGACATTTACAAACTTTTCGTCTGGATTTTCTGCGATTAAACTTGTTTTAATTACTCCATTGGTTTCGCACTTAACATCGACAAAATTATTGGCTTCATCTTGTGCGATTAAATTTCTCTGATGAGACATCTCTTGTATATAAAAAAATCACTCAAATTTTGCTATATAACACAAATTTTCAATTTGTTTATATATAAAAAATAAATTTTCTTTTTTCTTTTTTATTTTTATTGGTTTTAAGAAGTTTATAAATACCTACGACATCAAAATTTCAATTCCCTTAACAACAATAGTCCTCTGAAGAATAGCATACGTATATTAATTCAATTGTACTGCTCCCTCTGCACTCCATTCATACCTCCGTTCGGTGTCCAATGATAGCCCTGCCACTTCATATCCCTCTTTTTCTCTCTTGTCACAAAGTGGGCGGTTGTGGTCCCAGAAATCAACGTGGAACCAGTTATATTTATACACATTAAAGTTCAAAACGGCAGAGCCCTTAATTCTTTCCTTCAAAAACATATAGTCTTCATTGCGGGAGCAAGTAATATCAAACTGCTGAATTCTATTACTATCCAAAGTAGTGTAATAAGAAGTAATCTTAGCCTGTGCTCGGTTATCGCAATCAAATGCGGTGTTTGAACTTTCGGTATTATTAAATCCACTCGTGTAAATTCGGCAAATTCTCTCACCCTGAGAGCGGTTCATCTTCAAAACAAATGACTGAGTGCCTGCTGCGAGATTAGTTTTCCAAGAGAGCGGGTATTCGGTCTTAAACGAAAGACCTTCACCAGCAATCTTTTGTTAAAACACCCAAGATAACATAAGGGTCAGTTTCAACAGCAAGAAAGAGGTTAAGGTTGGTAACCTCTGCAGGTTGTGCGAACATCGTTGCTCCTGCTCCAACACTAAGGGCATCAGTTCCATAAAACACTGTTTTGTTTGTTCCCTCCCACACAATCCTCAAATCAAGAATTTTATTGAAACCAATAGTCTTATCAATTTCAAAAATGGTTCCAAAAAGCATACCCAGACGAATAGATATATCGATAGCAGGAGTAGCGGTGTTATTGGCTCCACCTTCAAAACACTTAGCATCCTCATAAGCAACATTTACAACAGAGGCAACGCCAGTTCCGTCAGCGATAAGAGCATCATTATGACGGCGGGCTGTGACAGGTGGCTGTGCTGCAAAATCTTGAACTCTTGAACCCAATGTTCGCACCATTTCAGTTATACGAGTGACAATGTTGGCAGATTGATTACCAGCACTAGTATCACCAATAGCAGTGAAGGTAGTTGCTCCGTCATCTAGTAAGTTAGCATAGCCAGCATCCGTCATAGCCTTTCTATCAGCAGGCGAGGCTTGTGTATCATTCGGCACATTACACTTTTGAAGCATAGCACCATAACCAGACCCAGCCCCATGGTTATCCAAAGCCATAATCTATTATAAGAAATCTCAGGTTTCCAAATCATCTTAGTGTAATTTCCCACGTGTTGGAGATTACACAGATACTGACCGCTTCGGCTTCGCAGTTCAATTGTCTTAATCATTGAAAGGCAGTCCATAGGAATTTGGTTGTACCTTCCACCACCACCACCCGCATTTGGTGTGTAGGTAAATCGCAACACAGTCCTCGCAAGGTTCAAAGGACGAGTGGGAATTTCAAAAGTTAATTCAATTCCTCCAACAGTGCTAATTGGCACAGTCGCAAGACTTTCGCGGGCAGTAAGTTTGTTAAGTGAATACTTTCCGCGAATGAGTTCGCTTTGGCTATGAGTAAGTTGTCCTCCGTATTGGACAGGCATTTTTTGTTTTTGTTTTTGAAGTAGTGTAAATTAACTAATTCACCAAAATATATAATAGTATAGAAAAAAATAAATAATTCTAAAATTACCCTACCGCGATTTCAACAAATTGAAGAATGAATTAAATAAACTAAAATAATTAGTTTCACGATAAACTAATAAAGTCATAACGATACCCAAACCATTAAGATTAATTGCTTGGTCGTTTTCGTCTGTCAAGTAAAACCTGAATACATTATTAGAACTTGCGGATAATGTTTTCCCGTATTCACTACCAGAGCCGTCATAAATAACAGAACTAAAAGGAATTTTGTTGGCTGTGTATATTTCTTGTAGCACGTGATTATCTCCTTCATTCACTAAATCCGATTGAAGATACAGAGTTTTTTCACCAGTTAAAATAATTACATTCGCGATTCAATAAAATCATTAGCAAAGAAATATGTTGAATTTCTATCGAACCCCATAACTTCGTGAATACGGTATCAGCATCAAATATAAACCGCGGTTGAATTCCTTTATTCTCTGACACACTGAATGTTAATGTTCCATCTTCTGGTTCTATGTTGGTATTGTTGCTTGAGACAACATAAGTATAATTATTTGGGCTGTCTGCGGTTAGCACCTCTGCCAGTTTATTTTTTAAGTTGTTCATTGTGTAGCTGCCCTCAGGTATCGTAATTAAAGCCTCATACCCGTCTTCGGATAATGTAAAAGTATTATATGGTGAAGCCACCGAATAATACGACTTCGGAATGTAAATGTGTAATATTTTGCAGTGTGTTGGATTGTCTAGTCCATTCATATTGACTTCGTGTGTAAAATCGCTGTCCGTGCCTGTTATCCTATTTTTACTATTTATGTAATAGATGCCCGAACTTCTTCCTCCCTTATAGTCCATTGTACATTATGCAAATAATATTTTTTAAATAAATGTATCAAAATGACCATAACCATTCTGTGCTTTTAATTTCTCCGCTTCTTCTTCTTTTAAGTCTGTATAGCCACTGGCAAATTTAAATCGCACTCCTTTTGCCCGCTCCATTAAAAAACGCATAGCAAACCATCCACAGGTATCACTCGTATCACTCTGCTCTTTTACTTGATTAACCTTCATTAATAAATAACTATCTGGATTACTTCGGTCAATTAGCCGTTTCATTTGTTGTTGAAAGTCTTCCGCTGGCTCGTAAAGTGCTAACGGGTCATACACTTCAACACTCCTGTCTTTATAGACTTATCCATACGGCGATCCAATGAGACCCCGCTTGTTCGTGATCATCTAAGTTCATAATAAATCCGTATCGCTTTCTGCTTCCGGGCTTCAACTTGTAGATTTCATCGCTCGCTATCGCTCCGAGATACCATCCGTATTTTTTCATTATGTCATCTATTTCATTAGTCATTAGTCCGCGACCCTCGCCCTGTTGCTCTTGCTGTGGCTCCTCTTGCTGTGGCTCGGGCTGTGGTACCTCTGGCTCTGGTTGCGAGGGGCTTTGCCACGTCACAACGCTCTGCTTGTGTGGCTCTGCTTCTTGTTGCTGTGGCTCTGCTTCTTGTTGCTCTGGCTCTGGTTGCTGTTGCTCATTTCTACATTTATTTATAAGAGCATTGACATAATCTTTTTTTCTCATTGAATGAACCCATTCTTTTCGAGATAGATACTTTTTAATGTTTTCCACGGAAAACACTTTATTAATCAAATCTTCTAATCCATTTCCCGTTTGTAATCCCAAATATTCTAAGAGTTTCTTTTTACTTCTTCCTTCTTTTGTCCTACATCTATTTTATGTTCTACTATTTTGTCTATTATCCACTGAGATCTTTGGTTCCATCCTTTAACATCGTGGCCTTCTCGTTGAAGTTTATCTCTTAGTGCTTCACCAAGAATTATAACAGTAAGTTTTTTCTCAATATTACTATTTCCCAATCCATTCTTTAACATCGCTTTGTATTTAGCCATCTCTAGTTGGTTTCCTAAATTTTGGTTCATTTTTTGAGTTTTTTCAGCGGTTTGTTTTGCTTGTTCAAGTGTTTTTTAACTTCTCCTATTTTGGAACCTAACTCCATAAATTTTCTTATATCACCCGCTAGTTGTATTTTACCAGCATCTTTTAAACCGCTCAGGAAATCATCACTATAACCAGCATCTTTAATTAACTTTTCTGCCGATTTTAGTTCTAGTGGATTTACCGCCTGAACTTCCGGTGCCTGATATTGTGCTTGTGCCTGAACTTGTGGCTGTCCCTGCAGTGGTGGCATAATGTATTGATACTGCTGTGATGGTGGTAATGCTTGTGAGGGGTCAAGCCCCGTCACAACGCTCTGCTTGTGCATCCTATTTTTTCTGTCTTCTTCATATTTTACATCTTCTGTGAGTTTTCTTTCTCTTCTTAATACCCTATCTATATCTTCCTTTCTTTCATGAATCTCTGCCAGTTCTCTTTTATGTTCCCTATCTTTTATCTCTTGTCTTTCCTTAGCATCTGCTATGTCTTTTCTTTCCAACCTTTTCTTTTCCTCTTCCATTTCATTACGTGCTGTCTTTTCTTTTTTCTCTATTTCTTCGATACCCTCATACTTTTCCTTTCTGAGTTTGTCTAAGTGGTCTTGAATTGCTGTTCTCGTATTTTGTTCAATCTCTGACAGGCTCTGGACTTTTCTTAAGTCTTCCTTCTTTGCTTTTTTCTTTGCTTTTGGTCTGCTTAAGTATTTCATAAAAAGTTTAACAATTTGAAGTGTGCTCATATCATTTGTCTTTTTACCGAAATTAAGATAATATTTTTTACCCTTCTGGATAATATACGGTTTACCACTCTTATTTCTATAAACCCGCGGTGGTCTTACCTTTGATATTTTAGAATTGCGCTTCATGCTTCGCATTCTCGCTTATAAAAAATCACAAGTGATTTTTGCTATAACACAAACTCGTTTGTTTATATTCTAAAACATCGTTTTTTTTATTTTAGAAAAAAATAATGGTCATCGATGTTTTGTGATGAAGAAGTCAGAACAAAATATCAAAATTATCATTTAGAATTTGAGTGCCCCTCGTCCGCTCTGCTTACCATAACCAAGTTTTGCAGCAGTAGACCCGATACGAGACGCATATGGAACCCCGACAACACCAAGTGCATTAGCGGTCTTTGAAATAATTTGTTATCGCAAAGGAATTTATTCACTGTCAATTCCATTTTCCCCATTTTTCGCCAGTTAATTTTACCACCTGCTTGTCCTTTGCCCTTCTTTCGTCAAGTCTTCTTTTTACCTCCAGCCATTGTGCTTGAGTTAATTGTTCGTTTACCGATTGTTGGAATGACTTCAACACGAGTTGTTTTCACTACCATTATACTATGAAAAAAAAATTAAAAAAATCAAATAATTATTTTGATATTTTATTTTAATCTGAAATTGAAATTCTTCCGTAATTCATCATCAACACTTGAGACATACAGAAAATTAAATCTCTCCTTTGTTGCTTCGTGATATTTTTGAAGAAAGTAGTCAAAGTCGAAAGATAGGTCTAAATGTTTATACACGAGTTCCATTTTGTACTGAGACTGGGCTGGAAAGATTAATAAATAATCTAACTGCTTAATGGTTTCTGGCCGTAGGTCATTCAGATACTGGCTTGACATAATCACCTTTGATTTATAGTGTCTGTTCTTTTTTAACAAATCACTTACGGACTTATCTCTTAATCCACTTTCTAAATCGTCCAAAACAAAAACAACCTCTGGCGAAATATACTTACTTGGCCTCTCTTTCTTCTCACCGCCTTCTTCCTTTTTCTTTTCTTTTCCGAAATAAAGAAATTGTGGCTTTTCTATTTCTTCTTTGTCCTGTTTTACTTCTCCTTCGTGTTGCTCGTCCTGTCTATTTAATTTGTCAAGTTCATAGTCTATCACACAAGCAGAGCGTTGTGACGGGGCAGAGCCCCTCGCATTCACCCCATCTGATTTAAGAAATGTGTAAATGGCTAATGGGTTTCCCCTGCTCTTAAAGTGCTTTACCATTGCTTTATAAATGTAGTCCTTGTGAATTGTTGAAGCAATAATGACAATACGGGTTTTTCTATCTGTTGTCCTTTTCAGTATTTTAAAGAGTGCTGTTGTTTTCCCTCTTTTTTTTCTGGCAAGTAGAAATATATTGGCATACGGCTCATTAAATAATTTATAACCCTTGGCTTTTTTGTTTCCGTTTCCATCCTGCTTCACTGGTTTCACCTTTACATTGTTAATTTTCATCATCCTATATTCTAAGCGAGAAATTCTAAACACACAACAATTCTTCCCGCTAAATTTCCTGTATCAATATTTCCGCTATCAGTTTCAAGGACTTTAAATGTATATTGCCCGTCCGACCAGCCAACGATCCCCAAATTATAACTGAGTTTTGAAATATTTGCTGTGTTGCTGTCGGAGAATGTGCCGACAATTCCAATTCTGTCTTTCTAAAGAATTCTGGTTTTTGTCTCTGTTTTGTCGTTTAAGTAGTGAATAAATTTTACATTCATTCTTGTCGGTGTAAAAGACATCTGAATATTTTTATTAAATGTTTTGCTTCCTCCCACAAAATCATTCTCAGAAAAATAATCCGCTGATATTTATATTCAGTAGCCATGACATATAATATATAATATATATAAAAATGATTTTAATATTCTTGTTTATGTGCTCGTCTATTTCGCGGACAATGTGTGATTTTTTCATTTTAAATAGAGACTTTGGTCAGAAAAAAGAATTCAATCGGGTCTAAATAATAATTTTAATTGTATTTATATTAACAATGGGTTAAACGATTGTCGTTCATTTAGTGAAATTATTCCTTTATTCTGTGCTGGTAATAGTATGTGGTATAGGTCTCATATATATGAGTGCTCATTTCTTACCTGAAGAAGGTGAGGGTAAAACTACCCCAATTAAAAGTGTTAATAATCCGACATACACGTTTCCCACTTCGCAAGTTTTCGTGTTTGAAAGTCTTATTATACACAATGTGATTATAGCAATAATAATAGTCATCTGAAACAGATATTTAATAAGTCTGGTGTCAGTTTTTCGCTTAGTCATACAGCAGTTCCATTCGTTCTCAATTTCATTGTCAATTTTTTTCTCTTCTGTCTTTAGTTCAATATCCAAACACGAGACTTTAATTCTGGAGTTAGGTCGCCATCAATTTCTATAATAGGTGGAGGTGGGTGTAATCTAGGAGGCATTTGAAAATACGTTGATTATCGCTTGCGATAATCAGTTAGGTGTTTTATGAAACACCAAATACTTCCACTCTGATTTCGCTAGTTGTTTAGATAGATCTTGTAATATATTAAGTAAAAGTTTTTTTCTTTTTCTAAATTAACTACCTTTTCCGCCATGTGTTGAAAAGCACTGACCAATATTGGAATAAAACTTGTGTATGTTATGCCTTCAATGTTTTCGTCATCACCTATTTTCATACTCGTTGTATCAACAAACTCTGGAAATATTTTTTTTACTTCATCCGCTATAATACCACAATTCTTGCTTTCTTTCTTCTCATCTGTTTTCCAATAATACGAACAACAATTTAATTTCATTAGTTTCTCGCAACAATCGCACATTCTAATGTCTTAATATCTGCTTTCAATCTCCTGTCTGATGAGTAACCCCAAGCACCGCCCGCCGATATGAAATTATAACCGCCCGAAGGTTCTCCATTTGAATTTGTAGTAGCCCAAGCATATGTTGTTGAGCCACTAACACCAAAGAAACAGCGGTTATTAGCATTATTACCAGACCTTAATAAAATCATAGGGTCATTAGGAAATCCTGACCTTGATCCTATTTGAACCGAAGTTGAAGAACCAGATGTAGGAACATAAAAACCACTTGAATTCATATGTGCTCGCGAAGTAGAACCTGTTGTTTGAAAATATATGTCGCCATACTCTTTAATGTACATCACATTAGCATTTCTTTGACAGAATACACAGTGGTTATCGTCAGACCACCTTATACCGCACGTGGCTGTCGTGCCGTCCGAAAAGTAAATCTGAGAGTCTGAATTAGTCATTGTAATAGTTTAAGCTGAACTAATACCAGCATTTGCGGTTATTAAACTACTTGCTGTTGCTGTTGTTGTGCTTATCCCCCCATTCGCAGTTATTGCTCCTGTTGTTGTTATAGTCCCAGCATTGCTTATGTTCATTGCTTCACTAAATGCTATTGTTCCTGCCAGTGCTATTCCCGATTTGTATATTTGAAAGTTTGAGCTTGTGTCGCTTGACTTCCAGCCAGCCCCGTCATAATAAGAATCAAAATTTAAAGAAATGTTGTCTTGCCCCCAGTTTAATTGTTGAAATACAGGATAAACAGATGTATTTACAAATGCTTGTATGTGCGGGCCATCGTATTGCCACTGGTTCCATATATTCTAAACCCCCTGTTGCTCCTGTTCCTTTTGTGGTTCTGCCTACTATACACGGGACACCTAATGAAGTTGCTAATTTTCCGCTGAATTCTTTTGTTCCTGCTATTGTTTGTCTCCTGTTAATTTCACATTCTGCCAGTCTAATGTATCTACGTAACCTTTTGTCGCCCCGTCTGTTGAAGCAGTTGGTGTTAATAAGTTTGTTATTTTTTGGGTTTTCACATCAACTCCCGCATTGGCTGTTATTGCTTGCTGTTAATGTGGTCCCTGTTAATCCCGCATTCGCCGTTATCAATCCGCTGGCTGTTAATGTGGTTCCTGATAATGCTCCGCTTGCAGTTATCGTATCGCATACCACATTTCTAACCGCTGTTATATCATCATTTAATGTTTCATAATCAAAATACAGACTGGCGACTTTTAACTTGACTTCTGAGTGTCGTCCCACTACTTCCTACACTATTAACAACCATTATGATGTATCTCGCAAAAACTGCTGTTGGAGTATACGTTTTAGTTGATTGTGAAGGCCATGCCTGCCCTGTCTGTGTGTCCCATAATGTAAATGTAGTGTTGTCTGTGGATGTGCACATAACCAAGTATTCGGAGCATTGTATTGAAAGTTAGCATTTGAAGAACGAACATAATATTTTTTTAATCCTGTATATTGCTCCCAAATCTATTTTTATCCATTCCCCGCTATAAGAAGAACCTGAAAGTGTGGTTGTAGTGGGCGGACTTCTTTGATATAGTCCTGTTGAGTCATTGTAGTAAGTTGGAAATGTTATGAAATTTCCCCAAACATTGTTCTGGTCAGCATTAAAAGCAAAATAAGCGGGCTCGGCCACCTCAGCAGAAGAAGCAGAAGCAACGAATGGTGCGGGTGTTGTATTATTCGTGTTCATAGTTTGCGGGCCAGAATACATAGTAAGAGTTGAAGCACCCATTTTAATATCGCCTGACATTGTCCCACCCGTTAATGAAAGGAAAGATAATGAATCAGTGGAATTTACCCAGTTTGTGCCGTCGTATGTTAATAATTGACAATTCGCTGGTGTTGTTATTACTACATCGCTGTGTGTATCAATAGACCCACTCGCCGACACTTTCGCTGTGTTCGCATCGTGCTCCGGTATCCAAGTTGAGACAGACCTGCAATTTAGTTTGCCTACATTTGTAATGTTTTGGCTATTCATTTTTAAACCATTTGCCTTTATCTCCCAACTTGCTGTTAATGTGGTTGTTGATACTCCCGCACTCGCAGTTATTAATCATTTTGTCCATAAAGTCCCGTTTGCCTCATTTAATGACATTAACAATTGCTCAAACCCATTCTCCCATACAAAACCATTTGTTGAAGAATTATTACACCTGAACTGCATAGCAAAATTATTAAAATCATTTCCTGATATTGCTGTGCCGTTTGCTAAACTTTTGCCTGCTGCGGGAGTTGCAATATAAATCCCCCAATTTGTATTATCTGTATCATGTAAAAATATTCCATAAGCATTTGTCCCATTTATACTATTTTGAATAGATAACTTACATCCACTATTTGCTTTAATAATCCATTCTCGGTTATAGCATTACTAAATGTTTTATTTCCTGCTATGGTTTGGTCTGTTGTTAATTTCACACAATTATCATCAACATATTTTTTATACGCCACATGGTCTAATGTTGGTGTTAGATTAGTACCAATTAAAATTTGATGGCTGAATGTTTGGTTCCTCCAATTGTTTGATCTGTTGTTAATTTCACGCAATTATCATCAACATATTTTTTATTTGCCACATGGTCTGCTAATGTTGGTGTTAGATTAGTACCCATTGAAATTTGATTACTAAAAGTTTTATTTCCTGCTATGGTTTGGTCTCCAGAAGCTTTAACCGCCGAACCATCAAGAACGGAAACATCAATACCATCAACAAGATTAACTCCCGTTATGCTTTGCACTCCCATATTTAATGCTCCAGCCATACTGGCGGTGCCATCTAATCTAAGAAAAGGAGAAGCAGTATTTCTTCATTGTCCTGTGCTATAAATGAGCAGTTGGTTATCGGCGGGTGTGCCTGTTATTAATACATCGCTGTGTGTATTAATTGAACCATCCGCGGACACTTTATCATTGTTTGCCTCGTGTTCTGTTATCCAAGTATCAACATCTTTTGTATTTAGTAAATTAACTCCTGTTATATTCAAATTCCCTCCCATACTAATGTTGCCGAATTCATCAACATTTATTGGAATTTATTTACACAATTTATTGAATTATATGTTAGATAGCTATTCATCGCTATTGGTGCTGTTATAACTACATCAGAAAGTGTGTCAATTGAACCAAGTGTTGTATTCCTCCATTTACCATCTACATCGTTGTATGTTAAGTATTGCCCGACCACTGGTGCGGATATGTTTGTGTCTATCAAATTGTATAAGCTGGTTTGGTGCGGATTGGATGCATTAGAACGGTGTTGAGTTGAAGCTTTAACATCGTCGTTGTCCCTCGCTCGTTGCTCTGTGTAGTATAAAATTTTCCCCTCTTTGATGTCTGATGTTGATTTGTTAGATAATCTTGTGTCAAATCGTCCGTCAGTATAATAAAAATTTATAGGGTCGGCATCGTCCGGCACTCTGTCTGTGTTTAAACCTGTAATATTAGTGTTTGTTAAGTCTAAGTTAAGTATATCTAGACTATTGACTGCCAACTCATTCAAGCCAAGTAAGGATTTATATTGAGACATTATATTAAATAAATATTTAATTTTAAAAATACTAAAAATAAAACTTTTAGTATAGAATATTTTTAGAATAAGCGAGAGTGCGAAGCACGAAGCGTGATTCTAAAATGCCAAGTCCTGAAGCGAGCCGACAAAATCGGGGAAAAGAAGTTGATGGAATTAAACAAAAGGCGAAGCAGAGAAAAATGGAACACGCCAAAAAGGTTTTGGAACAATACCGAAACGCAATTAAAAGCGAAGACGAAGATATGGAACGAAAAATAGCGGAGATAGAAAATAAGAATGTGGCGAACGAGATCGTGGCTGGCCGAGATCAAGATGACGAAGAACAGAGTGAGAGCGAAGATGAGGTTGATTTCACGGACCTTATCGCCGAAAAGATGGCTAAAATGAAAATCAAAAGAGCGAAAGCGGAGACTAAAAGAGAAAAGAAAAAGAGTGAGAAACCAGAGCCTGAGCATGAGGAGAGTGAAGAAAGTGAAAGCGAAAGTAGTGAGGAAGAAGAACAGAAACCTAAGAAAGGGAGAGGTAAGAAATCAAACATATCTGTTAATGTTTATAATCAATCTGAAAAGACAAATAAGAAAGAAAAAAATGATGTTGAAAAATGTTTTCTCAAGTTTTAAATTTTGATGAGTGCAAATTCAGAAATCAACTTGACAATAAACATATAATTATTAATACACAGAATGCAGATAGTCAATCAGAAGACACACCTACGGGGGAAGTAGTTAAAACAAAAGAAGAAGAAGCACTTGAAATACATCATCAGAAAAAGAACCCGAAAATATGGAACACGATATGGGTTGATAAACCATTAGACTAAGTTTTTCTTGACTTAGCAGATATGAGTAAGATAAAAGATAAGAAAGGAAATAAATGATATGCTTGGATGCTTGTTTGAATAGATTGTCATAGCCGATATTCAGTAATTATTCCATTAAAAAATAAAACAGCGAAAGAAGTTTATTATGCTTTGAAATCAATCAAATATAAACCGAAATCAATTACTACCGACAGCAGAGAGGAATATAAAGGGGCGACCCGCAAATATTTCATTGAAAATAATATTAAACATGATTTTGTTGAAGTTGGCGACCATAGAGCCCTTGCAGTTGTTGATAGAGTGATACGAAGTATTAGAAGATGGCTTGACTTTTATTTGAAACCAATCGTAATTTTGATTTGGTCAGTTATATTCAGGACTTAGTCAATGCTTCTAATCATAAAGTTCATAGAGGTATTCAGGCTAAACCGGTAGATGTATTTTTCGGAAGAGATAAAAATAAACAAGTTATAACACGGGATAGTTTAATAGACGATTTCAATGTCGGTGATAGTGTAAGAAAAGAAAACAAAAGAAATGTTTTCTCCAAAGGTGGGAAGACTTTCAGTAAAATTATTTACAAAATCAAGGGCCGGTCTGGATTCAAGTTAATATTAAATAATGATGAGTTGGTAAGTCCAAGAGATTTACTGAAAACCGATTTTATTAAAACTATTGACGAAGAAAAAGATATGAAGGAGCAAACAAAAGAAGTTATTAAAGAGAAAAAGACTAAAGAACTGCTAAAACGGGAGGAAATAGAACAGGAAAATATTAGGACTAGTAAGAGGGAGCGAAATGCAAAAGTAATACTGGATCTTTAACGAACTGAAGAATAACTTTAATTAGTTGATTATATACCTTTCTAAATTTTGAATGTGATAAGCGAACAAGAAAAGTATATGATCAACTATGAATCAGTAACCATTGTTTAATCGAAAACAACTCGATAAGCGGTCTTAATAATCAGCCCGTAATAATCAGCGATCGTGTCGATATTATCCCAGAGTCTGAACAATTTGAGCGAACCATCTGTAAATTCTACTACAAATCGTTCTGGTATTTGGTCCTTTCTTAATTCGGACTTGTATCTATGCAATTGCACCATCGGCATTCCCTCGTGTATGTGACTGAAAAGCGTAGCTGTGCCATTTTTCTTAGTGAGTTGAGCCCAATACTTACTATCACTCACGATAGGCTGTCTGCGTTTCAAGTTAGGGATTCTACTAATGATTACTTTGTTTGCACCTAGTTCTTTTGGGATGTTTCCTGTCTTGATACGACCGATCATCAACCTTTCAAGCGCATTGGACGCAACCTGAACACATTCACAGTTTCATTGACAAAAGGAAACGAACAACAACCTTACCGTCACTTCTGGGTCATCTGGGCTGGTTTGTGCTGACTCCTCCTCAGCATCCTCATGCGGTTGGTCGTCCGACATCTGCACACACAGCAAAAAGCAAGGGTTTTTTTTTTTTTTTTTTTTTTTTTTTTTTTTTTTTTTTGGCGACTTTGGGCTTTCTGAAAAAGTCTAAGAATGAAAAAAGAAACAGACAAAAACACGTGATTCAATTTCTGGATTTCGGCTGTTTATTTGAAATGCAGATAAAAATGGAAAAGCGAAAATTTTTTTACACCATTCACCTAGAGGTTCAGGTCAAAAAGCACCCGTGTGGCTTTTTTACATGGACAACTTTTCTCTTTTCAGAGTAGCCTTATCAGCCAAAGTGCGAACAACAACGAGTGATGACGACGGCAGAAGCGAGAGTGATACAATACAGAGTACCTTGAAAGAGAAACCACCAACAAGTGGTTAGAGAAATTAAGAGATAAGAACTATGCTGAACTAACAAGATATAAAGCAAGTAGTGAATTAAGAATTGACACTATACAGAGTAGAAAGGAGCAAAAACGACAAGAATTATTGGAATTAGAAAGACAAGAAAAAGCAGAACAAAATGAATTTTTGGCTATTGAAAAATTACTAAATCAGAAAAAAAAGAAGCGGAATGAAAGGAGAAAATAGATTTGGTAAAGAGGCAAGAAAAGAGAAAAGAAATAAATAAGAAAAAACAATTATGATTATTTGAGAATTGATTAAGTGCAGAAAATCAACCAATGGGAGTTGATGATGAAATACGAGCAAGAAAGATGATTGAAGGAGGAAAAACAACATATAATGTAATTGAAGAATATGAGAGATACGAGAGACAAAGAATTAATTGAAATAGTAGTTTTCATTACTAACTCTTTTGCACACAGGAGTATAACTAGTGTGTATTCATAAAAAATTGGGTGAAAGCACTCCTACTTGCTAAGAAATTGTATCTACCATACTTGTTGTGTGTGTGGTAGTGGTTGAATTGAAGTTGCTTCTGAAGAGGAAGACGAAAAAGGTAATTTTAATGATACATACATTTTTTCTCTGTTGTGCTGTAGAAGGCTATTTGTTTGCTTTTGTTTCTTTGTATTTACTATCAATAGGAAGCGCTACAACCTAGACGAAGTAGTGAATTTTACAAAAATTCTTGATGAGTTCTAGGTTATCAACTACTTACATACCATACATACCATACATACCATACAAAACCATACAAAACCATACACACATACACATATACACATACACGTACACGTACTAGACGTACACATATGCATACTACGTACATATATATGACAAGACACATACGTAGAAAACAAAGCTACATATGTGTATTACGTACCGACTGACGTGTGTACACACATGCATGCCTTTGCTGCAATGGTTTGTATGGCAGGCATGTACAACTCAAAGACGACATCATTCACAAACAAACGCTGGTAGCAGGCACGGATGGGTGGGGCTACTGACATGATTCTAGGGACGCACAGATAGCAGGCTTTCCAGACTCCCTCGGGCTCCTCTAGCTGCTTCTCAGAGAGACCCAAAATCCTCAGGAGCATCACCCACGCACTTCTCTTGTCCCCAGCGTACCAGACCTCGCCTGGAAGCTTCGCCTTGATCTTTTTTGAGTCTAGCCCAAGAGCCAATTGGTCACAACAGGGGCATGTCCCACTCATGGGGCCCTATGCAAGTCCGTAAAACCAGCAAGGCAGTTCTGATTGCACAGATAGACCTACCACAAGTTTGTGTCCAGTTGACAACTCGACAGAACACTCCACAGGCACCCACCTATGGTAACTCCAGACGTCCAGGTCAACCCCTTTTAATTTACCCAGCGCGGCCGAAAATCAACTACAGAAAACGCAAATGACACCCTGATTTCGTCACAATTTGGGACAACATCACTTTCTGCATTGTGCCCAGATCCCCACATCCAACGCATCCAGAGGCGCTCACACAAGAAAGTTCACCAGAGAAAACATGGGAAAATCCGGCCGGGCACCCCAGAACTCAACCAGAAAAACTTGGCATATCCCTGATTTTGTGAGCAAACACATGACGATAGGCCTGAGTCGTCTCCAAAAGTAACGACTTTTCGCAAAATTTTGCAATCCCTAATTTCGTCAGAATTATTCGGCCGGGACACCCCAAAACACTGAGCGGCATTTCTCGTTGATCAACGAGTTACCGCTAAACACGATGTTTTTGTTGAAAATCTCAAGACGATGAGGGACTCGAGAGGGAATGCATGCTTTCGTTTGAGTGTAGTTCATTTTGCTTTTTTATATCCACTACCTTCGTTTGCTTGTATATAATGTATTTGCTTGCTTTTGGCTACGGTTTTCGTTTTCCTTCCTTCCTTTGCTCCTCTCTGCACTGCCTGTCTGAATGTGCGCGCGCTGATTTTGCCTCGTATTCTTTTATTTGCAAGCACAACAGTCTATCTTGTGCTTACTTTTTATATGTCACTGTCATTACATAATAACCTGCACACCCTTTGAGGGTTTGTTTGCTTGCTTGCTATTGCCTTTTCTTGCTCTTGGCATCGATTAGTGCTCTTCGCTTTCCCCGCCAGTTTGTTTATTGGTTGTTTTCCTTGTTTTTGTTGCTTTCTTTTGCTTCTTAACTTTGTGCCTACGTTCCTATCAGTTTGGTTCATAATTATGTAGTTTTTTTGGTTTCTTTCCTCTTTTTCCGGTTTTTCTTTACATAAAATACGTTTGTTGTTGTTGTTGTTGTTGTTGTTGATGATAATGATGTTGTTGTCGTTGTTGTTAGTAGTATAGGGTGCCACTTTGGCACACTTTTTCAATACATACCTCCGTTGAAATCAAAATGATTCCAACGGCTCTCCTCTTCATTTCGCAAACAAACAATACAGAGAGCATTTATAAGCAAATAAGCCTTAGTCTTACAAGTTATCCACAACAAGAAAAACGGAAAAATGAACTCAAAACATAAAAACAAACCATAATTAACATCAACCATTGTAATAAAATAAGAAACCATAAAGTATCATCACATAAGCCACCAACCACCTCACAAAGCAACTAATCACACCGATCCGCCAAAAATTGAGCCATCCAAAAATTAAAAAAAGGAAACCACACCACCCACCAAAAAAACCACGATAAATTCTAGATTATCGCAGACGGCTTTTTGGGCAACATCAAAGTTTTCGTCTACACACAAAAGGTAAAATAAAATATCAAACCACGAATAAAAGGAAGAAGAAACCGCTCACGCACCGCACAGAAAAATCAGAAAAGTGTTTTTTTGTTTTCGCATTTCTTGTTCTTTCATTCATTCAAGAAATGAGCGACAGCGAGAGTGTTGATGAAGCGACTAGGGTGGAGACTAAGGATTGGAATGAATATTATGAAGATAAATCAGAATCAGTAGTGAAGAAAGATAAGAGAATGATTGAAGATAAAATTGAAATACAAAAGAATAAAAAAAGTGAAATAGAAAACATAATAGATGAACTATACTCTCGCTTAAATTCAGCTGACGAAAGATTGGAAGTTATTGAAGAAAATAATAAAAGAAAAAACGATATTAATAAATTAAAAAGAAAGCGAAAGAGGAATGAGGAGAAAAAGAAAAAGGAACTGAAATTGTTGGATAGTTGGTTGTTAGCAAAAAAACAACCATTATCTTTGAAAGAAGAAATGTATGCTAGAGACCTAATAGAGCAAGGAGGTAAATCTTTTGACGATGTATTGATCGAATGGAATACTTATCAAAAAAGATTAGAAAATAATAATGTATAATTGTCTTGTTTGTGTTGTGTGGTGCCTGCCTACCCGCTCACCTCTCTTCAATCAACACGGCACACACGCACATAAGACAATATAATTCATTTGTTTTTTTGTAGTCAAAAACAAAAAACATTAGTAAAAAGCACATGATAGATATATAAATAATTAGAACGGCTATCTGGCACTACCCACATATGTGTTTTTGTGCTTTTTGATATGTGGGTAGGTGATGGCTCAGCAAGCAAGACAACCAGAACCAGCGGAGGAACCAGTTGGCGAACAAGCACAAGTTCGACCTGCTCAAGATCCTGAGGTTGCTGATGTTGAAAATAAAATGAGGGAGCTCGGAATTGGAATGGAAAGGAAGGTTCGTCGTGGGCGCCCAGCTGGTGTAGTACCTATTCCAGAAATAGGACACACGTACTATTATGAGATTAACAGAGAAGCAGGAATTGCAAATTTCTGGGTTGATAATAAGGAAGGAAGATCAGAGGTTTCAATTTATCGCTACCATTCTCCTTTGAAGTCTAACCAAATTCCCGACTACAGGCTCGCAGTCTATCCTGATAACTCTGTAAAACTTTTTCGTTTGATGGATAATGTTGTAAAAATCAGTGCATATTACGACCTCGACCCATTGACTATTTACAAGGCTTACTTTCAAACTGAAGAAGCCTAATAATGGTTTTTTTGTTTTCGTCTACTTCGAAAACAAAGATGTATGATTGTGTAATTAAATTACAAATCTAACACTTCTTTTTTCTTTTTTGTTCTTTGACTACTCCGTATGTTTTCCGGTTTAATC
This sequence comes from Paulinella micropora, assembly GCA_019918135.1. NCBI lineage: Eukaryota > Cercozoa > Imbricatea > Euglyphida > Paulinellidae > Paulinella > Paulinella micropora. The sequence continues at coordinate 47,157 of WBZZ01005846.1, read as the reverse complement.
TCAAGTGATTTTAACAAATTAATATTTTTTTCTCTTTAATAATTTGTTTAACTTTATCAGCCAACTGCTCTGCCGGTTCTTCTTCTTCATGGTGCTCTTCAACATTAGTCTTTAATAATTCTGACGGTCTTACTAAGTCTTCTTCTGATAGAATAACCTTGAAGCCTTTACGGCCTTTGACTTTAAATATAGTTTTACTGAATTGCTTGTCACCTTTAGAAAAAATAGTTCTTTCTAATTCCTTTCTTACTCTAGTTCCTTTAGGGAATTCATTAATTAAAGGATTTCTGTAGATTTCCTGAGTGTTTTTTTCGGTTCCTTCAAAAACATTAATTGGTACAGCCTTTATTGTTGTATGATATGTTTTATTATAAGCATCAACAACCTCATGAATAATAGGAACCCATTGAAAATTTTCATTAAATTCCCATATCAAGTTTAATTCATTTCGTATTGTTCTAATAAACCTATCCACTATCCCCATTGTTCTGTGGTCGCCCACTTGTGCTGTTCTATGTTCAATATTATTTTGTCTGAAGTATTCAGCGACTTGACCCTTAAACTCACCGCCATTATCTGAAGTAATTCTTTCAGGAACTTTTTTAGTAAATATTTTTTTTAACCCTTCCAAAACATAGCCTGTAGTTTTATTTTTAATTGGTTCAATCCACCCACGACGGCTATAGACATCTATAGCAACTAATCCAAAATTATAGTTAGCATTACCTTTCTTTGTCGCAACCTTTGACATATCCATTAAATCAATAAATACGTGACTTAGTGGTTTTGCTTCTGGTGATGTTATTGTGTTCCATATCTTAGCGGGCTTTGATTGAAAATGTATCTCTGCCACTTCTTCAAGTTTTTCTTTTCTCTCAGTCTGCTCAGGAGTTTCTTGTTGTTGTTGCTGATTTGTGTGCTTATTATCCATGATATATTATTAAAATTTTAAGAAACATTTTTCAATATCATTATTTTTTTCTTTCTTAGCACCACCAGAAGATTGATTATATACTTTTACACTTACACTGCTTGACTTTTTACCCTTACTTTTCTTTACAGGTTCTTCTTCACTTTCTTCACTTTCGCTTTCGCTCTCATCAGGCTCAGGCTCAGGCTCAGTTTTTTTAATAGTCTTTTTCTTTGTTCTCTTAGTTTCTACCTTCGCTCTTTTGATTTTCATCTTAGCCATCTTTTCAGCGATAATGTCGGTAAAATCACATTCTTCATCGCTCTCACTGCTTTCTTCTGGTGTATCATCTTGGTCTTTTCCATTAATGATATCACTAGCAACACCCATTTCGGCCATGCGGTTTATCTTTTCCTCCATCTCTTCATCATCACCAACATAAGCATTTCTACATTTTGCTAATTTCTCTTTCGCTATTTCAACCTTATGTTGCTTTTTACTCTTAATACTTTCCACAGCCTTACCCCAATTCTTACGACTTGCTTCTGCGGACGGCATTCTATACTAAGATTAATATATTTTAGTATTTTTTAATAATTATTAATATAATATGTCGCAATATAAATCACTCTTGGGCTTGTCAGAAATCGCCGTTGATAGTCTAGACATAAAAAATTTAGACCTTACCAACACAAATATTATTGGTTTAAACACAGACAGAGTGCCAGAAGATGCCGAACCCGTAAATCTTTATTTCACTGACGGGCGGTTTGATACACGGCTCGCTTTAAAATCAACAACAGATGTCAAAGAAGGAAAAAATTTATACTACACAGAGCAACGAGTAAGGGACAACGACGAAGTTAAAGCCTCAACTCAACACCGCTCCAATACAAGTAATCCGCACCAAACCAGTCTATACAATCTCATAGACACAAACATATCCGCACCAGCGGTCGGGCAATACTTAACATATAATGATGTAGATGGTAAATGGAGAAATACAACAATCGGCTCAATTGATACACTCTCTGATGTAGTCATAACAGCACCAATTGCTATGAATAGTTATCTAACATATAACTCAATAAACTGGGTAAATAAAACATTTCCAATAAATGTGGATGAATTCGGCAACATTAGTATGGGTGGTAATTTGAATATAACGGGAGTTAATTTACTAAATACCAAAGATGTTGATACTTGGATATCAGAGCATGAAGACAATAATGATAAAGTGTCAGCGGACGGCTCAATTAATACACACAGCGATGTTTTGATTACAGGCACACCCGCCGATAACCAACTGCTCATTTATTCAACAGGCCAATGGCGTAATACAAACTCTCCATTTCTAAGATTGGATGGTCTCGCTATGATGTTTGGAGATTTAAATATGGGGGGTTTTAATGTAGCAAATGTCGGTAATGTTGATGGTGTTGATGTTTCGGCTCTTGATACCGCAGTCGTTAAACTAACGGGAGACCAAACCATAACAGGAAACAAAATATTTACTACTTATTTGGCCATAAAAGACTCAAATCCATTAAACACTGGCAAGTTATTCTTTAATTACAACAATAATATTGGCTCTATCTATTCGTCGGATGCGGGTGGAGCCACGGGCTATCCACTAACTATTGTCGGTTCTTCTATACTTTTTGCTCCAACAACAGGTGGTGGAATGACATTGACAAATAATGTTTTAAATTTTAACAGCACGACAGCAATCAGCGGATTGCCCGCACCATTCTACGACGGCGATGCTTCAACAAAAGCATATACCGATACGAAACTAGCAAAGGACGGGACAACGGCTATGATGGGTAGTTTAAATATGGGTGGATTTTCAATAACAAATGTAAATTTGGTTGATGGTATTGATGTTTCGGCTCTTGATACCGCAGTCGTCAAACTAACAGGAGACCAAACCATAGCAGGAACCAAAACATTCAGCAACATAATAAATGCTAGTGCGGGGATTGATATGAAAAGCCAAAGTATAACAAATGTTAATCTTGTTGATGGTGTTGATGTTTCTACTCTTGACACTTCTGTCGTTAAACTAACAGGAGACCAAACCATAGCAGGGAATAAAAAATTTACTTCAACAATAGAAGTGCGAGGTGCTACTGCTCCAACCGCTTTTGATGGTATCGGTGTTGCCTTTGATACAGCGACAAATATAGGAATGATTGCCGCACAAAAAATAGCAACTGCGAGTTGGTATCCGATACAAATAACTGGTTCGTATGTTGAGTTATATTCAGGTAATACTTTAATTATAACCGCAACTGGCACTACACTATCTTTGAATAACAACAAAATAACAAACTTAGCCACACCAACAGCAACAACGGACGGAGCAAATAAAAGTTATGTTGATACAAAAGACGGGCAAAATGTGAAACTAACAGGAAACCAAACCATAGCAGGAATTAAGACATTTAGCAGTGCCCTTGAAATAACAGGAAATTCAACGAATGCGACAACAAAAGGAACATTCGTGGTTTTTAACTCCACAGCCAATATAGGAACTATCGGATGCCTTGATATGGGCACTGGTGTAAATTATAACTTTGAAATAAATGCGAAAAAAGTAAGTTTCGTTATTGATGGGGCGATTGTCGGTTGGGTAAATGCTTCGGGGCTAGATTGTAATAGTAGCAAAATAGCCAACCTTGGAACTCCGACATTATCAACAGACGGAGCGACAAAAGGGTATGCGGACACATTGGACGGGCAAAATGTAAAACTATCAACAGACCAAACCATAACAGGAAGTAAAACATTCAACGGGGCGAGCACTACGATAAAATATCTAACTTTAACGAACAATGCTGATTTTAATAATCAAACTATCACTAATGGTGGAAATATAACATATAATGGGGCGAGGATATTAAACCAAAATGGAGGAGATATATTCTTTTCACAGACATCAGGAGATTATCAGTATTTCTTATTTACTCTAAATACCGCTACAAGTGGAACCGCGAACCAACGAGGTTATGTATTTACGAATGTAGCATCTGATGTAAAAGGGGCGGGACTTTATATTTCAAAACTTTTGGATAATAAAAGTGCTTCGTCAGACATTGTCCGTTTTAACAATGCTGGTGGTATGCGGTTTTATGGTGCCTTAGATATGAATTCAAACAACATAACAAATGGCGGAACAATAACTGGAACGACAATTACTTCAACCGCGGGTATATCAACAACAACAGCAACCGCGAGTGGACTAATAACGGCAAATGCGGGTATATCAACAACAACGGCAACCGCAAGCGGATTGATAACGGCAAATGCGGGAATTACATATACAGGCACACTAACATCAGCAACGAATACCAGTGGAGCGAAAATAGGAGTTCAGGGAGTAACAGACGGAACAAATGCAAAAGGAATATTTCTATGGGATACGACAAATACGAGTTGGGGAATTTATGCAGCATCTGGTGGGGCTAGCAAAAGTTTGGCAAATGGTTTAGCCGTTTCAGGAAATGATTTTAGTTCGTATAGTTTTCGGTTTAGGGTTGTTAATGATTCTACAATGGGTTTTGTGTGGGAAAATTCAGCAGAGCAATTGTTAATGTCATTAAACGGGGCAAACGGGACTTTATGGACAAAAGGATTGATTACGGCAAATGCGGGAATTACATACACAGGCACACTAACAACGGCATCAGCATCAACTAATGGGGCTAAAATAGCAATTCAAGGACAAACAGACGGGACGAATGCGAGAGGAATATTTGTATGGGACATTGGAGATTCAAACTGGGGGATTTATATGAGCCAGTCTGGGGCAAATAAATCATTAAGTGGAGGAACAGCACCAGCAGGAGGAGGTGGAGGATTAACTTCTTATTCTATTAGATTTAGAGTAAATGGTTCTTCAACGAGTGGTTTCATATGGGAGAATAATTCAAATACTGCTTTAATGTCATTAAGAGCAAGCGATGGACAATTATGGGTATTGTCTAATCCAATGCAATATTCAGACAAGAGAAAAAAAGAAGATATAAAGGAATGCTTAGGCTTAGATTTTATCAACAAGTTAAATCCCGTCTGCTATCGTATGATTGACGACAAAAAGAAATGTAGGACTGGCTTAATAGCACAAGAATTAGAAGACATACTAACAGAAATGGATATGCTAGATTTTGGCGGTTTTATAAAAGAAACAATTATGGTTCCCTGTCCAAAGCAAAGAGCGGAATACGAATTGAAAGGTGTGAGTGTTAAGCCAGAAGATGTTAAATGCATTGATAGTGGTGATGTCGGTTATGGTATAGGTTATTCCGAGTTTATAGCCCCGTTAATTAAGGCCGTTCAACAATTATCAGATAATCTCGGACATGTCCGAGATAGGGTAGTTAATTTAGAAAAAGAAAATAAAAATCTCATGAATATACTACAAGAAATTAGAGAAAATGGCTAATAATACAACCAGACTTCACAGACCCCCACCTATTATGGATATGGATGGCGAACTAACTCCCGAGTTAAAATCCCGTGTTCTTGAAGTAGAACTAAAGACTGAGGAAAAAAAAGTAGAGCACGAATTAGAGGATAACTGGTCGTGCTGTTGTATGAAAAATAGACCGACAGACAGCCGACTTATTAAATACTTATTTCAAATGGGTATCATTATATCCATCATCACCCTTTGTATCGTAAGGCTATCTGAAAAGAACTTACCTTGTGAGGTTGCTAATACTTATGTCGGTATTTTAACACTTTTGATTGGGATTTGCCTTCCATCGCCTTCTTCAAAGAAATGAACATTCATAGGTATGTATTTTATACCATCTATTATCCAATGTTGAATTTTCATTAAAATTCAACATATTACAGATTAAAGGCATTGCTTCTTCAAAACTAACACACCAATCACTCATCGGTTTGTAAATACATTTAAATTTAGTATCTATACCTTTTTGAATACAATAAACACAACTTATATTCTTTTTTTCACTTATCCGTGAGTAAAAGTCGCAGGCAGTCCGCGAAAATATTTTGATTATTAAAAAGTTTATGAGTAGTAATATAACCATGACTGACTATAAATACCAAAAGATTATTTTTCTGAGCAATGATTTTGCTGGAGGAAGCAAAACATTTAATAAAAATATCCAAATGTCATTCACACCCACCAAAATGAATGTTAAGTTTATCCACTATATGAACGACCAGACAGAGACGAAAACCAGAATTCTTTACATGGATAGAATTGGAATTATTGGAACATTTGCGGACAGCACTACAGCAAACATGTCAAATCTCGGTTATAATTTGGGTGTTGTCGGATGGACTGACGGACAATATACATTTAAAGTCCTTGAAACCGACAGCGGAAATATTGACACAGGAAATTTAGCGGGGCGAATTGTTGTATGCCTAGAGTTTTTAGGGTAATAATATATAATGGAGAAGATTAACAATGTCAAAGTTACGCCTGTGAAGCAGGACGGAAACGGAGATAAAAAAGCAAAAGGTTATAAATTATTCAATGAGCCGTATGCCAACATATTTCTACTTGCCCGTAAGAAGAGCGGTAAGACGACAGCACTCTTTGAAATACTGAAACGGACAACAGACAGAAAAACCCGTATCGTTATTATCGCTTCAACAATCCACAAGGACTACATTTATAAAGCAAAGGTTAAGCACTTTAAGAACAGAGGCAACCCAATGGCGGTATATACCTTTCTTAAATCAGATGGTGTGAATATTATTGATTACGAGTTGGACAAACTGAATAAACCAGACGAAGAGCAAGAAGGAGAAGTAAAACAAGACAAAGAGGAAATAGAGAAACCACAATTTTTATACTTTGGAAAAGAAAAGAAACAGATAAAGGAGGCATCGAAAGAAAGACCAAGTAAGTATATTTCTCCAGCGGTTGTTTTTGTTTTGGATGATTTAGGAAGCGGATTAAGAGACAAGTCCGTAAGCGATTTGTTAAAAAAGAACAGACACTATAAATCAAAGGTGATTATGTCTAGTCAGTATCTGAACGACCTACGACCAGAAGCCATTAAGCAGTTAGATTATCTATTAATCTTTCCAAGCCAGTCTCAGGATAAAATGGAACTCGTGTATAAACACTTAGACTTATCTTTTGATTTTGATTACTTTCTTCAAAAGTATCACGAAGCAACAAAGGAGAGATTTAATTTTCTCTATGTTTCAAGTGTTGATGATGAGTTAGAAAAAACTTTGCTTATCGGTTGAAATAATGATATTATGAGCATCGCTTTCATTCGCTTCGCTCATTCTCGCAATCTCAAACATGTTTGAGATATTCATAAACATCGAAAAACGATGTTTAAAAACCGCACGAAAGTTGAAGACGAAAGTGCGGAATTTTAAATATCAATAATTAATTATTTTTCTGTATTATACATGCCAGTATCACCAGTGATAATTTCACAACCATCAGGATATAACATCGGATACAATCCATCAATGCCACAGAAGGGAGGAAAAAAGAAAACTAAGAAGAAGGGATGTGGTCAAAAGGGAGGAAAGATTAACTGGGCTAAGGTCGGAAAAACTGCCTTGGCTGTTAATAAATTCCTTCGCGATAATAAGGTAATCTCTAGGACTGCGGGGGCATTGAGTAGTGTTGGGGTGCCTTACGCGGGTAGTGTTAGTGCTACTGCCGCAAAACTTGGGTATGGTAAGCAACGAGGAGGTGCTGTAAAGTTTAGGTAAAGATATTTGTAAATCCACACTCTCATTCGTTTCACTCATTTTCGTGTGTTTTACAAACATCGAAAACAGATTAATTTTTTCTCAAATAAAAAAACGATGGTTTAGAATAAGTGAGAGTGCGAAAGCACGAAGCGCAATTCTAAACTATCTATATAATGGGTTCGGCTAAGACAAAGAGGGCAAAAGTCCGTCCACCACGAGTTTATAGAAATAAGAGCGGGAGGCCATATATTATCCAGAAGGGTAAAAAATATTATCTTAATTTTGGTAAGAAAACAAATGATTTAAGCACATTACAAATTGTTAAACTTTTTATGAAATATATTAGCAAACCAAAGTCGCAAAGGGCTAGCCGCAAACCAAGGGAAAAAATAATCAAATCTGATTTCAATCGTCTTGAACACGAGAACCGAAACCAAATACAAAGCAACTTACAAAAGAAATATGAGTTAATACATGACGAGGAAGAAAAGGAAAAGAAGAAAAGGGAGGATTTAGAAGAAGAAAAGAAAAGGCTAGAACGAAAAGACGTAGCAGATGTGAAGGAAAGGCAGGATGAGTTAGCAAGGATACACCGCAATGAACTATCCGATATCAAGGAACGACAAGAGCAAAAAGACAGAGAACTAAGGAGGGAGCAAAAACTCATAGAGGATTTACAATACGAACAGCAAAGGAACCAAAGATTGGCTATTATGCCACCGCCACAGCAGTATCAATATATCATGCCACAACAACAGGGACAACCACAAGCACCGCCACAAGCACCACCATTAGCACCACCATTTGGAGCACCACCACAAGCACCAGCCTTACCTAATTTAGGAGATGAAGCACCATTGAAAACGAAAGAGCAATATGAGGAAGAAAAAAAGCAAAAGCAGAAAGATATTGAAACACTGAAATTAGCAGGATATACAGATAAGTTCATAAAAAAGATGAGTCTCAAAGACTTACAAAAAGCCAGTCAAGATATTCAGACGGCTATAGCCACAGCGACATCTTTAGAGGAACAGAAAAAGTTAGCAGAAGAATATAAAGAAAAACTTGAAAAGGAAAAAAAGAAAGCGGAAGAAAAGGGTAAGCATCTTGAAAATTTACAAATTAATCAATTTTTAATCTCTGGATTTTCAAAAACTTATCACCCAACCATTACCATAAAAGAGTTAGCACAGGCTTTAAAAAAGAGACTAGATAATGATGGTCATAACAAATTAAATTACAAAGACACTTCAAAGTGGATTATTAACATGATTAAAAGGTTTAATATTGATGTTGTAAGTGAGGTGAAAAACGTAAAAAGAAAAGTGGCGGATTATGCTAGATATGAAGAGTATATGGTATTACTGAACAAAAAGGTAGTGGAGCGAAGACATTAGATGAATTAATTAATAAGGTATTTTCAATAGCGAAAATAAAAAAATATTTATCCCGCAAAGATTGGAAACACACAATGAACAAACATGATTTTGTAAATACTCTAACTAACAACATGACAATAGACCCAAATGTAGATAAACAAGTTTCAGCGGATTTAAATGTTGATGAAGGGATGCCCCAACCGCTACCCCCGCCACCAGAGCCGGCAACAGATACTACTACACCGCCAGACCAAACACCACTAGAGGAGACAACCATACCGCCGAGTGACGCGGAGACACCAGAGCCACAACAACCAGAGCCAGAGGAACCCCCGCAGGAAGGAGAAGGGAGGGGACTAATGACTAATGAAATAGACGACATAATGAAAAAATATGGATGGTATCTCGGAGCAATAGCCAGCGATGAAATCTACAAACTAAATCCAGAAAAAAGAAAACGATACGGATTTATTATGAATTTGGATAATCACAAACAAGCGGGGTCTCATTGGATTGCTATATGGGTAAGTCTGGATAAAGACAGGTCAGTGGAAGTGTATGACCCATTAGCACTTTACCAACCAACGGAAGACTTTCAACAACAAATGAAACGACTAATTGACAAAAGCCACCCCGATAGTTATTTATAAATGAAGGTTAATCAAGTAAAACAACAATCTGACACAACCGACACATGCGGATGGCACTCAATGAGGTTTTTAATGGAGCGAGCGAAAGGCAACCGCTTTAAGTTTGCTAGCGGATATACAGACTTAAAAGAAGAAGAAGCGGAGAAATTAAAAGCACAGAATGGTTATGGGGATGGTGAGGGATTTAATACATTCATATAAAAAATTATTCGTATAATATACAATGGATTACAGGGGGCAGGTCAAGTGGCATCTATTACATAAATAGTAAAAACAGAATAACAGGCACAGATAGCGACTTTACACACGAAATAAACTTAAAATCACTGGACAATCCCACACATTGTAAAATTATTCATATCTATGTTCCAAAGTCGTATTACTCTGTGGCTTCGCCATATAATACTTTTACTCTTAGCGAAGACGGGTATGAGGCTTTAATTACTATACCTGAGGGAAACTACACAATGAACAATCTAAAAAATAAGTTGTCGGAGATACTAACCGCAGACAGCCCTAATAATTATACTTATGTTGTATCCAGTAATAATACCAACATAGAACCAGAGGATGGCAAATTAACATTCAGTGTTTCAAATAACGGAGGTATTCAACCGCGATTTATATTTGATGGTGATACCCGTATTCACGAAGTAATGGGGTTTGATAGAAATTCCACATATTTCTTTGCAAATGATTTTATTAAATCACCAAATGTAATTATTCTAACTGGAGAAAAGACTTTGTATCTTCAATCGGACTTAGTGGGGGAAGGTGATAATCATGTGCTACAAGAAATATATACTGCCAACGAAATACCATTTGGAGCCGTTATATACGACGGAAGCGGGTCGGAGTATGGTAAGAAATTATCCACCAGTTCAAATAATGTATTTAGGTTTTATCTTACAGACGAAAACGATCAGGCTATAAATCTTAATGGTTTGGGTATTGTAATGACTTTGTTGATTTACAGAGAGACTAATTATTTTAATTTATTTACATCCTTTTTCAATCTTTTGAAACAGAGATAAATAATTATTTTTGATTTAATTATTTTTTCTATGAATATATTTGTGTATTAATCAACTATCTCAAAAAAGTTTTGAGATTCACGACTGCCTAAAAATCAAAAACAAAATGCCAACTCAACACGGAGGCGAACTAGACTTTTCTAGAACTGACTACATCAGTGCTTCTTATCGTTTGAATAAACTCGCCCCACGTGAGGGTTCCGCTTCATTTGAAGTCACCACTGCTGGCGGACAAGAACGATCATTTGACCTTATCAGTCGCCCGTTCAATCTCGCTCGGTCTTATTTGAGTTTTACTTATACTATGAAAGCGCCTCTTGTTGCCAACACTTATACTAGAATTTTTATGGACTGCCTTTCGCAAATTTCTCAAATTCAACTTCAGACCCGTAGCGGTGTTTATCTGTGCGACGTTAACAACCTTAGACATGTGACTAAGATGTTGTGGAAACCAGAAATGAGCTTGAAGGATTTCCTTGACCTTCCTAACCACGGGGATGCTAGTGGATACGGATGTATGCTCCAAAAGTGTAATGCTAACGGCTTGATTAACATTAGTGCCGTTGAAGCAACTAGAACGGCCTTTCGTGCGGCCGCTGATGGTAATAACGATGTTGCTGCCGCAACTCAGGGTCTATTGCGAGAGCCAGTGATTTCTGCTCGTCGTCACGATGATGCTGCTTTGACGACTGGAGTGGGAGCACTATCCGCCGTAAATGTTAATTACAACGAGGCGAAGTATCTTGTGGGAAGTGGAGCAACTGCCGCCACCGCTATCAATGTTAAAATTCCTTTGGGTATGATTATTAATACTATTTTCGCACTTGATAAGACTATTATGTTTCCAGAGATTTTGACTATGCGAATTGTGTGGAGTGCTACTGACAGAACCGGTTATACGGTGACGAATGGTGCCGCTACTTGTATTAGCACTGCTTATCTTGCCGCACTAAATGCTACACTGCCTATGGCTGTATCTGCTGATGTTACCAATCTTAACTTGTTTCTCGCTGTTGAAACAAACCCTGATGTCATTCAATCAATTCAACAGAAGATTGCTAGCCCCGAAGGTATGAACTTCAATATCGATTATCCCTATGTTTATAAGAATTCAATTGGAGCAACCACAACCCAAAATATTATTATGCGATTTGACAGAGGCCATGGTCGCCGTTTGAAGAAGATTTATCACTCAGTTTTTAACACCGAAGAAAGGAAAAACACTGCTTATGACCATGATAATCGCACAGCAGCAAAGATCGCTACTTTATACACTACTCTAGACGGAGCACGACAGCAAGAGTTTAACATTGACTGCGCCTCTGAAGAAGACTATATGTATTTGAAGCCAAAGATTGAGGGTTCGGCCTTGATGAATAATGATGTGTGTAAATACAACTGGTTCTGGGTTGATGCTTGGGATAATACCCGCCCGCTATGGAGCAAAGACCAAAATGAAATCAGCGGTTTAAGTCTTGATACTGAGCGACGATGGGAGTTTATTGGCACTAATGCGGGAACTGCTCTTAACCACTACACCGTGGCAATCACTCAGCGAGAGGTTCAGGTTAAGGCAAATATGATTACTATTTCATAACTCCGCCAGTGAGGTAATATGTAATTATTAATTTTGATAGTTAATTTATTTTTTTGATAATATAGAACCTTTGTTTTTGACTACTTCGAAAACAAAAAATCAACAATGTCCCACCAGAGAAATTTGGTCGCACAAAATCCTAAAGGAGAGTTTATTAACCTAAAAGTAGGATATGATGGACACATTGATAATATGAAGACAGCCTTCGGCGAAACAACAACTGCGCAATTAACACCAGTATTACAAGAAATCTTTCCATATACCATTAATACAAGGGTATGGACAAAAACAGAAACTAAAGCAAGTGTGTCATTTTTGGATAATATGGCTGAATTGAAAACTCAAGCAAATGCGACGGCGGATGCTGAATTAGTAAGTAAAAGGAGAATAAATATAGAACTGGAACGGGTGTACTTGCTCGCTTTACTGCTCTATGGACGACGGATGATACAAAAGCATATTATTCATTTATTGGAATAGGAAATGACCTTAACGATGGATTTTATTTTTACAAAAATCACGAAGGAATGAATATCGCACATTGTAAAAGAACTGATGTAGAATATATTGACCAAAAAGACTGGGATGACCCGTGCGATGGAACTTCGGCTATGCCAGACTTAGAATGGAGCGTAGGAAATGTATTTCAAATTCAATTTCAGTATCTTGGGTTTGGTGCTATTAAGTTTTCAATTGAAAATCCAGAGACTGGTGAATTTCAACTAGTTCATATGATTAAGTATGCTAATTCGAATGATGAAGTAAGCCTTGGAAATACGACATTACCATTTACAGCAGTCATGAGAAATGATGCAAAGACTGGAATACAAATTCTTAAAACGGCGAGTGCTAGTTTATTCATTGAGGGGTTGAATACTATTAATACAAGTATAACGAATTCAATTGAGGGTGCTGAAGTAGCCCACACTACAGAAAGACCGATATTGAGTATAAGAAATAAGGCTAAATATGATAGTGCTGGTGCTAACTTAGACAATTATTCATTAGTGTATCCATCATTAATAAGCATTAGTAATGAAGACTCAAAAACGAATGTCGTCAGAATGGTGGTTAATGGAACATTAACTGGAGCAGTGTATGCGGATGTAGATACGAAATATTCAATAGTTGATGCCGACACAACAGCGACTGCTATCGCCAACGGAACGACTATTTTTAAAATATATGTTAATGCTAATTCAACTCAACAAATCAATCTAAGAAATTATGATATTTATCTGTCTCCAAGTGATGTATTAACTTTTACACAGAAATCGGTTTCTACTACTAATAATGGTGGAAATGTCAATATTATCGCTAATTTTATAGAGGATTGGTAAAGCCAAAAAAAATTTAGTGGAAGACAATGTAATATCATCACAAATATTTTTTTACCGCATCTTTGCTATTAAAATAAGGTTGTTGAATTAAATATTCAAGGTATGGTTTATCAATCTTAGCAACATCTTCAATTTTCATTTTTTTATACTTACCATATTGAAGAAAAATATCGGTTTCACTTTGTGCTATTTCTTCGCCGACATTCATTTTAATCTCTGTAATTCCAGTCTCTTTTAAATCAGTCTCCTTAAAAGGTGTGCTCGGCTCTTCGTCCAACACGTTTTCTAAAGGAATAACTACTTTCACATTGTCATCTCTTGGTTTATATTGCTCATAGAAAGATACAATGTCAGGCTTAGTCCATTTAATAGTGGGTTTCTTAACTTCGCTGTCAATGTTCCATTTTTCAATTTCATTCAAGTAGTCCTGCTTGGTGCTCAGGTCGGTCATTGGTATATATACTACAAAATAATTTTTATTAAATGTATTTTTTTATTTCATTTTTAATGTCGGTAAATTTCTCAAACCAAGGCTGTTTCATAACCCATTCAAGGTATGGCTTATCAATAACCGCTATATCTTGAATTTTCTTACCTTTATACTTACCAAATGGAAAAGTATCCTTTGGCTTGCCAGCCCGCGCATTTTCAATCATTTGGATTTCGTCAGTAATTATCTTTTTAACATCGGTAAGAGAAAATGTTTCTTTTTTATTTTCAATAGAGAGTTTCTCAAACTTCTCGCATAGTCTGGTGAGGGTGGTCATAGTATAGTATATGGTATATATTTTATAGAAAAAATAAATAAATAAAAAAATTATGAAGTTTAACTCCATAACCCCTATCTCCGACGTGTCGGAGATTACCTATATTGTTTTTGCTATACTAAACATCATTAATATCCAAACGGCCGTGTTTCAATCGCATTCTCTACAATTCCGATAACTTGTCTTTTCGTATATGTAAAACTAAATATCTTTTCTAAGTATTCGCTTGTTATTCTTTTCTTTTGTTTGTCCCGTGTTATCTTGTTATTCTCTACTATAACAACTTTTCCAGACTTCTCAATTCGCTTAGCAATCCTTAATTCTTCCTCAGTCTCTAACAAGTCCGCCAGTTCATTTTTACCCTTCTCAAATAAATCTGTGTTTTTAATACCAAGCCCGCAACTGATTACACTTAACATATTAGGTAAGTTTAAGGCCTTCTTCGTCTCGTAATTCATACTGAAGCCCTTCACTTTCATACTGGCTTTGCCGTTATCTAATAAGTATCCGTAGCACTTTGCCCCGCCTCCAACGAAGGTCTTTATCTTGGCTCCCTTTAATTCATCCGTCCAGTCCCCGAGTAGTTTGCCCGTCTTTACATCATCTTCGCCTTTCGTCAGGTCTGTGGTATATATTACACTATCCGTATCGTGGTATAGAATTCTCCTGCCTAGTCTGTCCATCATCTCATAAAGCCTCATTCTCGCGTGGCAGGTAGTAAATAGAGCAACTACAATATTTGTCTTAATCGGGTCGCTGACTGCATCTTGTTTTAAATCATAACTGGCCTCTATTATTTCGTCGTTGATTATGTTAATATTTATGTTATCAACTGATTTATCGTTCATTAGTTTGTATAGGGTTTCCTTATCCCTTATCATTTTGTTTTGTTTTTTGTTCTGCTTCTCTCCAAACTTGCCCCACAAGGAGTTCAAGCACAACTTAGCCACCGCACGGCGACCTGAGTTTTCTTCTATTTTGTTTTCATCCATCTTAACACCCATTTTGATTTCCATACTGCTTATGTAGTTTTGTTTTTCCTCGGCCGTATTGCATCCTGCTGGATATCCACTTGATTCCTGCTTAACCTTCAAGAATGTCTTTATGTATTCTTTGAATAGGCTACTGCTCTGTTCTTTCCAGTGCCATACTTCATATACTTTCATTAACTTATACCCTTTATCTAAGGCCTTGTAAATTTCTGGAGTTGCCCAAGTTCCTGTTATTGCCCGCTCATTGTCGGTGTGCTTGCATTCTCCGTGGTGCTCAGTCATCCCGCACTTATCGCATAAGTAATACATCATCTTGCCTCTGTCCGCTTTTGGTAAGACTGGGTGTAGTAATCCTCTCGGCGGTAGCATCTTAACCTTAGCCACTCCAAAGTATTCCTTTTTATGATTTTGTTTCGCATATCTTTTCGTTTATCTCCGACATGTAAATCTCCGACGCGTCGGAGATAGTGATTATCATCATTTGGTCTGATGATTTCGTGGTGCCCGCTAGGGTAAAGGTCATAATACATAACGGTCGGATAGAGTGAGCATATGTCAATGTATTTCGCGTATTCGTCGCTGTGTCGTGATTTCCAATACAATGTTAGAGCATTCGTTCTACCTCCAAACATTGCTTCTCGTGGGTTTAATCCTTCTTGTTCCATAATTCGTTCGTTGGTATCCTCGGCCAGTCTTTCACTGGTTTTCATCAGGCTCCAATCACATTCCCAGACACTTATTACTTTTACCTGTTGGCTCAGTTGTTTTTCTCTTCTCATTGTTTCCTTGTATAGTTCGCCCATAGTCTTATTTTTCTTGGCATTCATTGCATTGCCGTTCCAACACTTCTGACAGCCGTGCCAATGACACCCGTAAAACTCATAAGCGGTTTTGTTTTTCTCATCCCAGCCATCTACATACACACGAGATTGCCCGAGTTGAAACATTTTTTCACCTCCGTTGAATGCGTGTTTAATATCGGTTTTGTCTAGTCTGCTTCTGTAGGCTAACCATTCAACACAAGCCCTTGAAGCCATCCTGTTTTGTTTTTCCGCTTTCAATACCGCAATTGAATTAACAGGCATAAACTTAGCACGATACAGAGCCATAACACAACTCGCAATAGTTGTATATTGAAAAGGGTCAATACCGAATTCAAGAAACTGCTTTCTAAAATCTATACAGCCCTTTCTAAGTATATCAACATCGCTATGACAATACTCAGCGACTTCCTTCGCCATATCAAAGTGGTTGTGATTATTAACCTGTTGTTCATACCATTCTAAAAACTCCTTTCTCTTATCTCCTCGCATAGTGTCGTAGCCGTAATGTTTCTTGTGTGGCATGAGCCCAACATAGTTTTTGTTCTTGTCTGTGTTGAAGAAGTGCGGAAAGTATCCTTTCTTAAGTTCCGTTAGTCCAAATGTCTTTGGAAAGTCAGACAATGGCATCGTAAGGAAACTCAAACTATCAATGAAGCGGTATTTCTTATGTGTCATCATCATTATCTTACCGCCTTGGTAAATGACAAATGGTGTCTGTTTGTTATCTACAAGCCACTTAAGAATAAACTGACAATCATAACCGCGAGCATTGTGTGCGATAAAGGTAAATCCGCAGTGCTTAGTGTCAAAAGCCCAATTACAAAAATCTTGAATGTTCTTGTGAATTACTGGCGGCTCCTTTGCATCGTAATACTGGCTTTCAGCATGATTAACAATGTGCTCGCCTGTGTCCTGTGTCGCTTCAAAGTCAAAGATTATGTATTGTTCTGACGGCG
>WBZZ01005846.1:0-17500 GCA_019918135.1 Paulinella micropora | reverse complement strand
CTAAAGTGGTATGATGAACAAAAAAGCAAAGTATTTGGTTTCAATAAAGAAATGATTGAATATTGTCATAGTGATGTAGATATACTAAGACGGGGGTGTATTGAGTTTAGGAAACAATTTATGGAGTTTGGTATTGATCCATTTTAATACACGACAATTGCCTCTACTAGCATGTATGGCACTATTCAAAGCAAACTACATGCCTGAGGACAGCATAGCAGTCATACAGACAAACAGAACATACAAAGCAAAAACAAGTCGTATCTGTGTGGAATGGTTAGCATACAGAGAAAAAAAAGGACAATGCCAAAATTCAACATGGTCTAAATGGTAAAGAAAAAATACTAAACTTACCTAAAGGTGTGAAAGCCTACTTAGACGGATATGACGAGAAAACAAAAACGGCATATGAGTTCCATGGTTGTTATTGGCACGGGTGTCCTGAGTGCTTTAATGGAAACAAACTGAATAGAGAAAGGTCTGTTAATAAAACATTTAGGCAAGTATACAAGGAAACTAAACTACGAGAAACTTTAATAAGTCAGCATTCTGAAGTTAGTCAATTAATAACAATATGGGGGTGTCAATGGAATAGGATAAGAACAAAAGAAGAATTCAAAGGCACAATAGAAGAGACATTAATGGAGCAAGAAACAATCAATCCACGACATGCTATGTTTGGTGGAAGAGTGAATGCTCTGTCTCTATACTGGAAGTCAATGAGTGAGTATCAGTATGCTAAGTATATAGATGTGTGCTCTCTCTATCCGACGGTTATGTACTATGACCCCTATCCTGTGAAACACCACCAAGCAATAAGAGGAAAAGAAGCATATGATATGCTGAATAACAAAACAGCATTCGGTATAGCAAAAATAAAAATACTACCACCTAGAGGACTAATTCACCCAGTCCTTCCATGTCAAGATAGAGGCAAGATGATGTATTATCTATGTAATAAATGTGGCAAGGAAGGCTTACAGGACAAATGTCAGCACACTGATGAGGACAGAATACTAACAGGCACATGGGCAACACTACTTATTTACAAAGCAATCCAAAAAGGCTACAGACTTATTAAAACTTACGAATTATGGCATTGGAATGAGCAGACAACTGAACTATTCAAAGAATATATTTCTACATTTCTAAGAGTGAAACAGGAATCAAGTTGCTATCCTTCAAATGTCATAACAGAAGAAGACAAAGACAACTACATTAAGGACTATGAAGAAAAGATGAAAATTAAATTAGATAAAAGCAAGATTGAAAAGAATGAAGGTAGAAGGGCTGTGGCGACAACAAGACAAAAACAACAAGACACAAACAAAAAAAATAGTAAGGAGTGAAGCAGAACTATACAAAATACTAAAAGACAAAAAGATAAATGAAGTATCAATTAATGTGATAAACATAGAATGCTTAGAACTATCTTTCAACCTACACCCAGAAAAAGTATCAGACCCATACAATACAAATATTTGTGTAGCACTATTTACTACAGCACACGCACAGATGAGATTGTATGATATGATGGACAGATTATGTAATAGAGTATTATACCATGACACAGATAGTGTGATTTATTCAGTAGATGAAAAAGAAGGACAGACAACAATACCGACAGGAGATTTACTGGGGCAATGGACAGACGAATTGATAGATAAAAAGACAAAGGTAAGCAGAAAGATAACCACATTTGTTGGAGCAGGTCCTAAATCCTACAGCTACATACTAGATGACGGAACTACGAAAATGAAATTAAAGGGGTTCTCAATGAATTACGAGACTTGTAAAAAATTGAACTTAGTAAATATGTTTAGTATTAAAGCAACGGATTACAAGTACAAGACACTGAACTATCTAAGAAGGCATATGAAGAATTAGAGGACTTACTTGAAACAAAAGGTGAAAGGTGTATAGCAAAGAATGTGGCAGAGGCTGGAAATTTAACCATTCACACCAACAGCAAAATAACGAGAAACAAAAAGACTAAAACAATTTCGTCTGATCACATACAAAAGATATTTTCATTTACTTACACAAAAAGAGTAATACAACCACTAAAAGAAAACCAGATTACAACATTACCATACGGCTATTAAGAAAAAAAAAGGAATTTACAAAAAGAGAAAAAAAAGAGAAAAAAAAGGCATCTGGAAAAGAGTGGTTTAAGGGTAAGCAGTGGGAGTTGAACCGCCGACAATGACGGACGACACCACCAACTTACTAATTTCACCACCCATAACCAAGACAGAGAACAAATAATTTTTTTTGCGTTGTGCTTGCTTTGGTTTCGTTTTTTTTCTCCTCAGTCAATGCGCAATGTTATCACATGGTTTTCGCTCAAAGTGTTCAGAGAACCGAAGAATTCTTGGATCCCCTACCACTTTTTGTCTCTCTCGCAGTTCTTCTTGAAGAGATGAGCGAATTTATCGATTATGAAGCCAAAGAGGCTAATGAAATTTCTAGTGAAAGTGAGTTAGAAATAGAAAGAGAAGAAAACAATTGGATTGATTGTTATTCTGACAAGACAAGTGAGACGACAAAAAAGGATAAAATATTTTTGGAAACTAAGAAAAAAAACTTGTCCAAAAAAATAAGATTATTGAAACGAGAACTTAACGATGTTGAATCAAGACTGGAAGCAGTTAATCAGAGAGATGAGGAACTAAAAGAAGACAAAAGACGAATGGAAGAAGAGAGAAAATTTAAGAGGCAGAGACTTAGAAAGGAAAATGAGACTAAGAAAGAAATGTGGTTCGAAAAAAATAAATTTCCAATGTCTCGCCAAAAGGAAAATTTCGCACGTAATTTAATTGAACAAGGTGATACATTTGATGAAGTTATAGTTAAGTATTAGTTGTATGTTAATGAAGTGAGAGCCCAAGTGGAGTAAAATGGTTGTGTGATCTGTGCTGTCTGCCTACCTGCTCACTTATCATCAATGAACACGACACACATTTCACTACAACATAAAAGCACACTTATTACTTGACTATTTTCAAAAAAAAATATTTATTTATTTATTTACGAAATATAAAAAAAGGCTTCAAGGCACTGCCCACACATGTTTTTTGTGCTTTTTGGTGTGTGGGCAGGTACAATGCCCCCAAAGAAGAAGCCAGACAATCAGCCAGCTGAGCCGATCGCAGAGCCGACCGCAGAGCCGACCACTCCCGACGCGAAACGCCCACTTCACGAAGACGAAGAGGAGGATGTTGGTGCTGTTTCAAATGCTTTAAATGCAATACAACTATACGAAGCCCAGGTGCTGTCCCCACTAAAGCATCGTGAAGAAAGTAAGTGTTTCGTGGAGTTCGTTAATGATAACAAGACACCAGACCTTGTTTTCATCAAGCAAGGGAATAACAGGGTCGAGGCGAAATTCATGAAGAGCCCTTGACTCATATGTAGGTTCTCCCTAATAAAAGTGGTCGGTAGAATACAAAAAAATATTTAGAACGCTACATTAAGATTTAATAGATAAAAACGATACTAAGTTGTAGTATGAATATCCTTATTAATGTTTCGTGAAGGAATCATTAAAAAATATATAAAATTGACTGCAAACGATGACTTCAAAGTTGCAGCAAACAAGTTGGAAAAAGAGTCCAGAAAAATTTGGTGAATGGTGGCACTATCACCATTAGAAACATTGGAATCAGCGTCGATCCGCTTGCCTAACGACAAGGATTTGAATGAGCAAACGGGAGGTTGGTGAGGGAGAGCTGCCTCCTGAGCAGCCTCCCGAGGAGAGCGTTGAGATATTGCCACACCCATCCAAGGGAAAACACTGGATGGAGTGGTCTCTCCCAGCCCTGGAAAGCTGGCTGATTTCTCAGCGCGGCCAAAAGGCCTTGCCTCCAAGGTCCAATCTGAAAGATGCTGAGGTTGTTTTCGTTTTTTGTTTCTCTCCTCTCGGTGTCTCATTGGTGTGGTGATAGGGCAAGACAATCAAAACATGGAGAGAGCTCATTATTGCTGAGGTGTTGGAGCTGAAGGAGTTAGAGACAGAGAGCGTAGGGATAGGTGAAATAAGGAAGAGACCTAGAAATGCTCCAACACCTTGGCAGAAGGAAAAAGAAAAGAGAGAACCCAGGAAGAAAAAGATTGTGAAGCAAGAAGAGGTAAATACACACATACATACATACATACAT
Organism: Paulinella micropora; assembly: GCA_019918135.1. NCBI lineage: Eukaryota > Cercozoa > Imbricatea > Euglyphida > Paulinellidae > Paulinella > Paulinella micropora. Next base: position 13,340 of record WBZZ01005846.1, on the reverse strand, counting down.
CATGAGTCACGTGACAAATAGTAATAATATAATAATAATAATAATAATAATAATAATAATAATAATAATAATAATAATAATAATAATAATAATAATAATAATAATAATAATAATAATAATAATAATAATAATAATAATAATAATCATAACAATAATATAACAACACTGAAGAACAACAACAACAACAACAACAACAACAACAACAATAATAATAATAATAATAATAATAATAATAATAATAATAATAATAATAATAATAATAATAATAATACATACATACATACATACATACATACACAGTAATAATAATAATACATACATACATACATGCATACATACAATAATAATAATAATAATAATAATAATAATAATAATAATAATAATAATAATAATAATAATAATAATAATAATACATACATACATACATACATACATACATACATAGTATTTACTAATACATTAACACACTGTCTGTATGTCTGTTGTTGTCGTAGGCTAACCTCTTCGAACAGGATGAGACACCTGAGGATTTGCTCTCTTTTTGTGTTCGCCGTCTGTTACAGGCCCCTTTTGTGTATGGAGAGGATGGGGATGCTGGCTCCAAAGCCAGGATCCTCTCCCCTTTTCCAGTTACCGTCAGCAAACAATGGTTTTCCACTTTCTTTGCAAGAAACGGGACACTGGAGAATAAGGGAACAAGGTTGATTGGGGAAGTAAAACCAGAGCAGTTGGCAAGAGTGTCTGCAGTTCCCATTTCTTTTTTCACTCAACACGTCCCTGCTCCACACGGCAGGTTATTGAAGGTGAAGCTAGAGTCAGCGCGATTTGCACTTGTGACCGTAGAGGAGGAGGAAAGGTTCGTTCCAAGTCAGAGGCCACCCAGAGGTAATGATATCGATAAAGCAAGCTGGCAAGACCTGGCGTCTCACAAAGCTTGGACTGTGGCGGTTCAAGAGGGCAATCACCTCCTTTTTTATGAGCTGGCAGACGAAGCGGACGAGCGATGGAAGTCTGTCTGTGCAGCGGCTGCCCTCAACGAAGTCCCGGCACACAAGCTCCTGTGCTGGCCCGATCCCAAGGTGTTAACCATGAATGAAAGCCTTCACAAAAAGCACTACCCAGCCAAAAAAGTAAACACCCAATTCAAAGAAAAAATATACAAGTTAGATCTGACTTGGAAAAGGAAGGGGGAGGCAGTGTGGGTAGATGTAGATGACATAATTTACTGCTTTCCGGGTTTCGACCCCCGTACTAACAAAGTACCTACTGCTATCATGACGACACTGGAAGGACATTTCCACCGTCAGCAGTTTGAGCACTTTAGGTTCGCTAATACGCGAAGTTTTGTGTCTCGTTTAATGTCAGTCAAGGTAGTCGTGTCACTCGACATGTAACACTATTCAATAAAATAAGCATGTAGTTGTTATACATACTCACACACCACTTGCTATATTAATAAAATAATATTACTTACAGCTTATTCAGCGTGTGTACGAACTATTTGAAGCATAAAACCGGTTTGGAAACATAATGTTACACATTATTAATACGGTCACACATTAAAAATGTCAGAATATTAAAATAATGCATGTAGTTGTTATACATACTAACACACCACTTGCTATATTAATAAAATAATATTACCGGCAGCTTATTCAGCATGTGTACGAACTATTTGAAGCATAAAACCGGTTTTGAAACATAATGTTACACATTATTAATACGGTCACACATTAAAAATGTCAGACATGATTAATATTAAAATAATGCATGTAGTTGTTATACATATTACTAACACACCACTTGCTATATTAATAAAATAATATTACCGGCAGCTTATTCAGCATGTGTACGAACTTGATCAAGCAGAAAACTTGTTAATTAAGTAATAATATTAATATAATGTAACCGGCCCTTGGATTTATTAATTAATAATATTATATAACAATATTAATATTATGATCCACCGCTCAGACGCGGAGCGGTACGAGGAATCCACTCGTCGTCATCATCTACACGCTTCTGCTTCTTCTTCTGTTTTTTCCCCCTTCCTCCTGTCTTCTTCCTCTTCGAAGAAGAAGAAGAAGAAGGCTGAGAAGAAGAAGCAGAAGAAGAAAGAGGAAGAGGAGAAGAAGAAGCAGAAGAAGAAAGAGGAAGAGGAGGAGAAGGAGCGAAGGCAGTTTGCACGCGTCCGGTAAAAACTGATGGCTCCGGTTGGCTCAGTTCATCGAGCCAAGCGTCCACATTACCGGGGCAAATCTCATCCCACCTCCCATACTCCAACCCATTCACTCCCATGCAAAGTTCCTCATGTTTTTTTTCCAAAGCCGCCTACTCGCCCTGTACCTAGCCCCGCACCCTACCTCACACCTTGCCCATTTCCTACTCTCCTCCCACACATCTCGCACAGGGTTAAGACAAGCTCTCCAGTGCTGGAGCATACACTCGACATCGTCTGTCCAGCGTCGGCTCGAGCACATGAAGTGAGCTCGCTTATGCTTGCCGTTGTATAAATCTATGCCTTGTGTGTTGAAGTCGGAAAGGGTGAGGTTAGGGGTAAGAAGTAGCAGCTCAAAGGCATGATCAACAAAAATGTGAACATAGATAGTTATGAAAGCCGGTGATAAAATTGGCAGTCTAGCTGCCCTATCTGCCGGTGACTCTGCGTCTATGTCATCCGGCGCCCGGCCCCGTGGAAAGGCAGCGCGATGAAAGAATCGGCGCATGGCTTGTTGATGTTTGAGTATGTGCACCACCTCTTCCCCCTCCGATTTATGAAGCCCTAACCACAACGCGTGCCACTCCACCCACAGCTTCGGCAACTCCTCTCCTCTCTTTGAATCCTTGTCACCTTCCACTATCACTCCCAAGTTTATGCTATACTCCTTCACCTTCTCCCCCAACTTCCTTGCCATGCAACCATTAAGTTCTTTCCACTTAAAGTTGCATGTGCCCTCTTTGTCTTCCATACCCTTCGCCCCAAACCACCAGTACACCCCCCCTCTTTTCAGCTCCCCTCTTATTCTCTCCAACACCTCCAAGTGTTTCTCTTGTCCCCACTCTATCTTCTTCTTCAACTCAGGGTCATGATGAGCCTGGGCCCAAATGGAGCCATGCAAGGCCTCGTGGATGGCATGGTTTAGTAAACGGTTCTGAACCCTGATGAAGAAATGTAATGTGTCTGGTATCCGACGCTTGAGAGGTATCCAGGGGAAGAGGTCGACCCTATCACCCATGGCTGGGTGTGTACACTTCTCAGCGTCGGATACTATGGGGTGGTTGGTGAGGACGTCTTGAAGTTGCGGGCCTTTTGTGATCAGACAGTATATACATGGGTTAGTTGATCTAAAACTACCCGATGAATGTCCAGCCACAGTGGCCATAAACTTCAAGTCTCCTCCCAACCAAAACGTGAACTGGCGGCGAACTGTGGTGGGGTTGGGGTCGCCTTCCGTGATATAATAATCTCCCTCTTCCTGCAACTGTCTAAGGTCCTCCCTAAATGTGGTTGAGCTTAATGATTGGTAATTATCCCCAGCAGGAGTGAGAGCAAAAGGAAAAATGAAGTCTGTGGCATTAAACTTCCTGCGCAGTTGTTTATCTTTCGGTATTACCCGGAGGATCCACAGTGTGCTTGTCTTGTTCTTGCTGATGGCGCGACCATCAGCTTGAAGAAGAACATCCACATTCGGCTCTTGCAAGCCGTATGTGCTGCACACCCACCGCAGGACTTTACGTGGACACAGCTTCACTTCTTTGGGAACCTCTGCTAACTGCTGGCATTCGGCAAATGTAGGTTTTAAGTCAAACTGCTGCTCAACTTTTTGACCAAGGTCCTTCCTAGCTTCTTGGAATTTAGAAAAAGGAAGGTCCTTGTTCAAAAAGCCATGCGATTTCAGTTTGTTTAAAACTGCCTGACTAATATTCTCGTCATCTGCGAATAATATGAGTGGCATGAGTTGTTTGTATGGATCGGAGTTTTTACCTCCTATGGTGGGCGAGTGTGAGTGCAGATCGTAATTTTTGCGCGCCCACTTGTACCACTGCTTAGTTACAAACTCTACTTCTTGACCTGCCCTATCTGCTAAGTGTTTGGCAAAAGCATCCTGCATAATCCTAACATCTGATCTTATGTTTCGTTTTCCTCTCTCATCTACCTGGCTGTAACTCTTTCTCATTCTAGGGGCATAGGACAGCACAGCCTTATGTTTATTAGTTTGAAACTCTACAAAGTGACTGCCTGAAAGAGGTGAGGTGATATGGCGAGTAATTTGTAGTGATGGATGGGTATGTATGTGTGAAGGGAGAGGAGAAAGAATAGAAAAGTGTTTTTGTATGTCGGAAATGTCCTTGCCGCAAGAGGACTTTACCTTGTTTGACCTCTCTGGCGTTGTGTAAGGCACGTTCTTGCTTTGCCTAGGGAGCCCCCGAGCAGGTGTCACTGGTGTTGGGACCTATCAACCACAAATGTGTACAAACAGGCACGTTATGTGACACTTTACCTGCAAAAAAAGTGCTGAAAAAGAAGCCGTATCTGCGGAAAACAATGAATAAATGCAAACCAAACGCACAGAGGACATACATAAACATGTAGGTACGAAATGGATTGAGAAATGACCGTAATAGTGGCCTCCATGTTGACTTCGTCTCCAGCCGCAACGATGGCGACAGAGGGTCCTCGTTGCTGTAGCTCCAAGTCCACACCCTTGGCTTCCAGTTCCGCAACTGTAGGGGAGAACAAAGAACACACACATACAATATGCATTACAGCGTTACATGCAAGAAAAATATATCACACACAACACACACACACTCTACTCCCACACATTTCCAACATACAAACAGAAACAGAAACACACACAAAACACATAGAAACAGCATGCAGGCACTCACCTAATTCTCTCTGAGCCTTTCTGGAGGCCTTATGAATCATTATCCTACATAACAGGCACAGAAAATATGATGTATGTATACTAAACAAACGAAAACAAGCACTAAAATTCGAAGAAATTGGTGTTCAGAAAAAGTGGCTTACTCCTGTTGTCGTTGTGCTTTTTTTGCAGCTTTTTTAGTTTTTTGCTGGAAAAGCAGTTCTCTACCCGCTGCTGTCTTTTTTTCATTTTTTCGTAGGTAGGATCGCTTGATAGGGGCTTTTTGGTTTAACCTTGTCTTTTTTTTCGCCATCGATTTTCAACAAGTCAAAATGTATTGCCGGTTTTTCCGGTACTGATGGCATTTTTATGTTGTGAAATGCCGAGTTTGCTTACGGGCCCGCGGCACCAGTTTCAAGTCGGAGGTACATGTGTTCGCAGCGAGTGTGTGTTCAAACCACGTTGTTTCAAGCAAAAGCAAGCATGACACAAGTGTTTTTATCAGAAAACATGGTCTTTCCTGTATTTGAAATCCTTATTATCGACTTCAATTTTCACATTTGACGACATAGCAAGTATGGCAGTTTTTAACTGACAAATGCTGTTTGCATGATGCACTCTGCACTCATTTTTACGCACAAGTGCACAAATGAATTCAAATGTTATGTTGAGCAATTCTGCCAGAGGGTTTTTGCAGAGAAGTACGGTATAAAACAAAAACTAGGAAAACATAGGTCGAAAACTAGTTAGTCAAGATTCAGAACATACCCCCAGATCACAGCAATAGCTTATAGGAACTGAAAACCTTAATACAGGAAAGTCCATTCCCACTACAAACATTGAATTCTGCACAGACAGCACCTCAAAATCTTGAATATTGAATGAGATTACTCGCTGCGAAATATTTCATGATTCTACCGACCACTAGAACCTACATATGCTGAGAGGCAAAAGTTTATTTCGTAACCATTGATTCTAAGGGGGTCATCCGCGTGTTTCATTCTTGGTCAGCGGTGAAGGGGTACTACATACACGCTAAGGTCCCTGTGTATTCAAAGTTTGCAGACTATCACTTCAAGAAATAATAATACTACAAGTCCATTATTTCTTTTTTCTTCCTTTGTCGGGAAGAAGTTCTGATGTTGGCAGGATCTATCTCCTCCCGTTTAAGTAAATGCTTTGTTTGTTTTTCTTTAGTTAGTTGCTTTAGTTCTTTATTAATATCTGTCTCTTCCGGTTCGTTAGTTGCATCTGTCTTTAATAAATGTCGTGGTGGCACTATATCATCATTTGTTAATACAATCCGGTATCCCTTACGGGCTTTGACGGTGTAGATTTGCTTGCTCCACGTCTTTCCTCCCTTTTCTAGAATGTGTTTCTTGTTTAATTTTCTAACTCTGTCTCCCTCTTTGAAACCAAATAAATATTTATCAACATGTTTATGATGTTGGCTAATATCATTTCCTTTAAATACATCAATTGGTGCCGCCTTAATCGCTGAATGTTCTTTCTTGTTATAATAATAAACAACATCTTCAATATAATTTATCCAATCAAAATTACGATTAAAAGCCCATAATATGTGTAATCTTTCTCTTAGTGTTCTAACAAATCTATCAACAATACCTAACGAATTATGATCGCCTTCTTCAACCATAAATTGTTCAATACCATTATTTCTCATCCACTCCCCAACGGCACCTTTAAACTTCCCACCATTGTCCGATATGTATGCTTGAGGCTTTGGTAATTTCTTGAGAGCATCTAAAACGGTGGTTGAAAATTTATTTTTTATAGGTATCGCATAAGCATAACGACTATGAATATCAATCCAAATAAGGGCAAAATTATAATTTTTATTTTTTGTAGCAACCTTACTCATATCAACAATCAATATTAACCATATCTAATACCTTATCAGCCCATATTGTTGTCCCTCTAGTCCTTGGCTTAGTCTGACGAAATAATTCTTGAGCAGTGCTTGTCCGTTCTTCCTCTGTTGGTTCGCCTCGCGGAGTATCTTCTAGTTGTGTATCCTTATCCTGTGCATTAATATTACTAGTTGTGTGTTTGTGGTCCATTTATATTTTAGAATTGCGCTTCGTGCTACGCACTCTCTCTTATAAAAAAATCACGAGTGATTTTTGCTATAACACTTCGTTTATATTCTAAAACATCGTTTTTTATTTTAATTTTTATTTAATCGCATACGATTTTTTGTGATGACGAAGTCAGAACAAAATATCATTAGAATAACAAAAATATATTTTCAGCTTCCTTACTTTTTTCTTTATTCTTTGGTGTATTGTTATATACATTAACTGATATTTTTTTCACTTCGTTTTTTACCGCCTCGCTGTTTTCCGCCTGTTGTTTCATAATCTTCGCTTTCTTCACTTTCTCTTTCTTCTTCTTCTTCTTCTTCTTCTTCTTCTTCTTCTTCTTCTTCTTCTTCTTCTTCTTCTTCTTCTTCGCTGTCATTCTCAGGCTTCTTGGGTTGTGGTGCTTTCTTTGCGGTTTTCTCCTTGGCTTTTTAGCATTCTTTTTTATCTTTCTAAGCATATGATTTGCAATAACCTCAGACATATCAATTTTGCTATCGCTTTCGCTTGATTCATCTTCAATCTCAGGATTTTTAAGTATTTCTTTCGCAACACCAACTTCAGCATCTGTCTCAATAAGTTCTTCCACTGATGCTTCTTTTAATTCTCCTTTTTTACGAAGCCTTTCACGTGCCCACTCGTCATTTCTACGTTCAGCATTTGCTCTGTTTGCTTGAACAGCTTTCTTCCAGTTTTCTTTTGAAGCCTCTTTTGACAGCATTGTTTACCGACGAATGATATTACACAAAATAATTGTATTTTTTGTTAGTATAGTGCTTCTCTGTCAATCGCTGATGCAAATCTGCACATGCGCCTCCTTCTTTTTGTTAGTATAATTTAACAAAAAAAAAATTATTTATATAATCAATGTCGCAATATAAATCATTACTCTGCCTTAATGAGTTGGCTGTTGATAGTCTAAATATACTTAACCTTGAACTTAACAACACAAACATAGTCGGTCTGAATACAGACAGAGTGCCAGAAAATTCCGACCCAATAAATCTTTATTATACTGATGCGCGATTTGACACACGTCTCGCTTTAAAATCAACGACTGACATCAAAGAAGGAAAAAATTTATACTATACAGAGCAACGAGTGAGGGAAAACGACGAAATCAAAGCCTCAACTCAACACAGAAGCAATACTTCCAATCCGCACCAAACCAGTTTATATAATTTGATAGACACAAACATATTTGCACAAGCGAGCGGACAATACTTAACTTACAACGATGTAGAAGGCAAATGGAAGAATACAACCCTTGGTTCAATTGATACACTTTCAGATGTGGTTATAACCGCGCCGATAGCGATGAATAGTTATCTAACATATAACTCAATAAACTGGGTAAATAAAACATTTCCGATAAATGTGGATGAATTCGGCAATATTAGTATGGGAAGGAAGAATATAACAAATGTAAATTTACTAAATACCAAAGATGTTGATGAATGGATATTTGAGCATCAAGATAATAATGATAAAGTTTCAGCGAGTGGAAGCATAGATAGCCACAGCGATGTGACAATATCAGGCTTCCCAGCAGATAACCAACTGCTTATGTATAGCACGGGACAATGGAGAAATACGACTTCACCCTTTCTTAGATTAGACGGCACAGCAAGTATGACAGGAGGACTAAATATGGGCGGTTTTGCTATTTCAGGGGCTTCTACATATAATGGAATTAATCTCGCTAATCTCGCAGTTGATGGTTCGGTTGTTAAACTAACAGGAGACCAAACCATAGGAGGAATTAAAACATTAAGCAGTATAATAAATGCGAGTGCGGGGATTGATATGAAAAGCCAAAGCATAACAAACGTAGGTCAACTAAATGGCAGGTCTATCACAACTTGGCTATCAGAGCACGACTCCAACAACGCAAAAGTGTCGGCGAGTGGAAGTATTGATACACATAGCGATGTGATTATAACAACAGCATCAGATAATCAACTACTCATTTATAGCACAGGACAATGGAGAAACGTGGCATCACCCTTTCTTAGATTAGACGGCACTGCTAGTATGACGGGAGGACTAAATATGGGAAACCAAAGCATAACAAATGTAAATCTTGTTGATGGCGTGGATGTTTCTGTTCTTGATGGTTCGGCTGTTAAAATCTCAGGAAACCAAACCATAGCAGGAATTAAGACATATAGCAGTGGTGTTGAAATAACTGGAAATTCAATAAATTCAACAACAAAAGGCACATTCATCGTTTTCAATTCTGCAAGTAATATCGGGTCAATTGCTAGTTTGGATATGAAAACTGCAACATATTACAACAGTTTTATTATTGATGGGACGATTGTTTCGTGGTTTAATGCTACTGGATTAGATTGTAATAGTAGTCTGATTGTTAATCTGGGAGCACCACAAAATGCGAATGAAGCGGTAAATAGACAATATCTGGATGACAATTGTGTGAAACTAACAGGAGACCAAACAATAAAAGGAATTAAAACATTCAACGGGACGAGCACCGTAATAAAATATCTAACTTTAACACAAACGGTTGATTTTAATCATCAAGTTATCATTAATGGTGGAAATATATCATATAATGGGGCGAGGATATTAAACCAAAATGGAGGAGATATATTCTTTTCACAGACATCAGGTGATTATCAATATTTCTTATTTACTCTAAATACTGCTACAAGTGGAACCGCGAACCAAAGAGGTTATGTATTCACGAATGTAGCATTTGATGTAAAAGGGGCGGGACTTTATATTTCAAAACTTTTAGAAAATAAATCTGCTTCGTCTGACATCGTCCGTTTTAACAATGCTGGCGGTATGCGATTTTATGGTGCCTTAGATATGAATTCAAACAACATTACAAGTGCTGGAACAATAACGGGAACATCAATCACTTCAACTGCTGGCATGACTACAACAACATTAACGGCAAGCGATAAAATAACAACAGCACTAGACAAACCGATAATCATAGGCAACACAACAAAAGGAATAGGTACGACAGCGGGTTTAGAATTGTATGGGACTTATAATAATAATACAACTGGAGCACATATACAAGCGATTACAACAGAAGATAAATATCCTACATTTCAACTAACTAATTTGAGTCATAATAACATAAATATGAACTTTGATGCGTATTTAGATGCTGCTGGATGGAAATCAAGTTATGCGAGTTCTAATTTTCTAATTAGTAAATGGAATAATAAACTTAGATTTTTGTATGATAGTGGGAAAAGTGTTGAAGCTTCCGTTCCTTGGAATCTCGCTCTTGAACTTGATACAACAGGCTTATTAACAACGAAGGCAATAACAGCAAGTGGAGCGATAACAGCAAACGCGGGTATATCAACAACAACATTAACAGCAAGTGGAGCGATAACGGCAAATGCGGGAGTGTCGACGACAACATTAACAGCAAGTGGAGCGATAACGGCAAATGCGGGGATTACATACTCTGGGTTGCTAACTACCACAACTACTAATGGAGCGAAAATAGGAATTCAAGGACAAACAGATGGGACAATTAATAGAGGTATATTTATTTGGGATACTGCTGATTCAGCATGGGGGATTTATATGTCTCAGTCTGGAGCAAATAAATCATTAAGTGGAGGAACAGCACCAGCAGGAGGAGTAGACGGAGGATTAACTTCTTATGCTATTAGATTTAGAGTGAATAATTCTTCAACGAGTGGGTTCATATGGGAGAATAATTCAAATACTGCTTTAATGTCTTTGAAAGCAAGCGATGGACAATTATGGGTATTGTCTAATCCAATTCAATCAGACAGGAGAAAAAAAGAAGATATAAGGAATGCTTAGGCTTAGATTTTATTAATAAGTTAAATCCAGTCTGCTATCGTATGATTGATGACAACAAGAAACAGAGAACGGGTTTAATAGCACAGGAATTAGAAGAAATACTAATAGAAATGAATATGCTAGATTTTAAGAAACAATTATGGTTCCGTGTCCAAAGCAAAGAAACGAATGCGAATTGAAAGGTGTGAGTGTTAATCCAGAAGATGTTAAATGTGTTGATAGTGGTGATGTCGGTTATGGTATAGGTTATTCCGAGTTTATAGCACCATTAATTAAAGCGGTTCAACAATTATCAGAAAAGGTAGTTAATTTAGAAAAAGAAAATAAACTTTTACTTAATATACTACAAGACCAAACCAACCAATTAGCAGAAATACGAGCAGTCGTTTTCCCTAATGTCTAATAATACAACTAGACTTCACAGACCACCGCCTATTATGGATATGGATGGCGAACTAACTCCAGAATTAAAGTCTCGTATTCTTGAAGTAGAACTGAAGACTGAGGAAAAAAAGTAGAGCACGAATTGGAAGATAACTGGAATTGTTGTTGTATAAAAAACAGACCGACCGACAGCTGACTTATTAAATACTTATTTCAAATGAGTATCATTGTCGCCATTATAACCCTTTGTATCGTGAGGTTGTCTGAAAAGAACTTACCTTGTGAGGTTGCTAACACTTATGTCGGAATTTTGACTTTACTCATAGGAATTTGCCTTCCATCGCCTTCTAGTTCAAAGAAATGAAACCCAGTTTTTGTGTCCTTTTTTCAAAAAGACGAGCACTCGTATAAATGTATTTTATACCAAGAACTATCGCCGGCACAGATTAACGGCAGGGCTTCATCAAAACTAACACACCAATCACTGAAAGGTTTATACAGGCATTTAAATTTAGTTTCTATTCCTTGCTTTATACAATAAGCACAACTCTCATTCTTTTTTTCGCTTACCCGTGAGTAAAAGTCGCAAGCAGTCCGCGAAATAGCCGACCACACAAACAATAATATTATTAACATTTGTATATTTTTTGCTCAAAGATTTTTTAAAATCTTTGTATATAATCATGGCTGACTATAAATACCAAAAGATTATTTTTCTAAGCAATGATTTTGTGGGTAAATTATTCAACAAGAACATTCAAATGTCGTTTACACCCACCAAAATGAATGTTAAGTTTTTCACTACTATAACGACCAGACGGAAACCAAAACCAGAATTCTTTACATGGATAGAATTGGAATTATTGGCACATTCTCCGACAGCACCACAGCAAACATTTCAAACCTCAGTTATAATTTAGGTGTCGTTGGATGAACGGACGGACAATATACATTTAAAGTCCTTGAAACCGACAGCGGAAATATTGATACAGGAAATTTAGCGGGAAGAATTGTTGTATGCCTAGAATTTCTCGCTTAGATTATAGGATGGAAAAGATTAATAGCATTAAGGTGAAGCCTGTAAAACAAGAGGGGGATGGAAACAAAAAAGCCAAGGGTTATAAATTATTCAACGAACCTTACGCCAATATATTTCTGCTTGCCCGTAAGAAGAGCGGGAAAACGACAGCACTCTTTGAAATACTGAAACGGACTACAGACAGAAAGACCCGTATTGTAATTATCGCTTCAACAATACACAAGGACTACATTTATAAAGCAATGGTAAAGCACTTTAAGAACAGGGGAAACCCAATGGCAATAAACACCGTTCTTAAATCAGATGGTGTGAATGTGATAGACTATGAACTTGACAAACTGAACAGACAGGACGAGCAACACGAAGGAGAAATAAAACAGGACAAAGAGGAAATAGAGAAACCACAATTTCTTTATTTCGGAAAGGAAAAGAAAAGGGAAGAAGGCGGTGAGAAGAAAGAGAGGCCAAGTAAGTATATTTCGCCAGAGGTTGTTTTTGTTTTGGACGATTTAGGAAGTGGATTAAGAGATAAGTCAGTAAGCGATTTGTTAAAAAAGAACAGACACTATAAAAGTAAGGTTATTATGTCAAGTCAGTATCTGAACGACCTACGGCCAGAAGCCATTAAGCAGTTAGATTATTTGTTAATCTTTCCGGGTCAGTCTCAAGACAAAATGGAACTCGTGTATAAACACTTAGACTTATCTTTCGACTTTGATTACTTTCTTCAAAAGTATCACGAGGCTACAAAGGAAAGATTTAATTTTCTTTATGTCTCAAAAATTTTGCCTATCGCATGAAATAATATGTTTAGAATTATTTTTTTCTTTTTGCTGAAAAGATTTTTAAAATCTTTCTAATATATGCCAGTATCACCCGTGATAATTTCACAACCATCAGGATGTAACATCGGATACAATCCATCAATGCCACAGAAGGGAGGAAAAAAGAAAACTAAGAAGAAGGGATGTGGACAAAAGGGAGGAAAGATTAACTAGGCAAAGGTCGGAAAAACTGCCTTGGCTGTTAATAAATTCTTTCGCGATAACAAGATTATTTCAAAGACCGCTAATGCCCTTGGCGATGTCGGGGTTCCATATGCGTCTCGTATTGGGTCTACCG
>WBZZ01005845.1:50000-58719 GCA_019918135.1 Paulinella micropora | reverse complement strand
TCGTAGCCAATTGGTCATACGATAGTAATATTGACCCGTGGTAACCGGGGATGACATAGAGGTCCATACGGTATACTCGTGCGGATTTTAATTTAAAGGTCAGTGTGATGATTCCCGTGATATCCGTCCGGCTGCTCACTCCTTTGAGAGTGCCCGTTGACTTTTTCATATTTCCGTCCACCCAGTCCCGGTATCGATTTAAAAACTTCCTGCCGACAATATTAATATTCGCCATCGTATCATTACCAACTTTTAATATTGTCTTCAATGTTTCACAATAAAGTTCCGTATAACACAGAGCATCGGGCCTGTGTATATTGGCTGCGAGAACAAGAACTTTACGTTCCAAATTTTGGAGTCTTGTCTCTAAGTTTTTCAACTCTCCTTCTTCTCCTCCTGCTTCACCTCATTAACATTTTTATTATTCTGCGGTACTGGTGCGTTTACTATTTGAGCGACATTGTCTTGTGGTACTTGAGTACACACATTGTCTTTTTGCTCGCCACCCGCCGCGACCGTAGACATTGAGTCTGTTCGTGGTTGTTTGCTTGGCCGAGGCGATACGTCTACCATTGGCCTCCTCGCCTCCATCGCAAGTCTCGCCTTCCTATTTGCATCATTTATCATTGGTAACAGTGCTGTATGAATGGGTATGAGACTACCTTGGGGCTGCAGTCTCTGTGTACCCACATCTTTGTTTTCACATAGAGGAAGCGTTGGGCCAGTCTGCACAACAGCATTAGAAAGCATTGTGACTTTAGGGTTAAACTTCACAGTCTTCTCCTTCCTCTCTTCTTCCCTCTCCAGTCATTCCGCCACCTCGAAACGATTACCTTGAGTAGTGTCCGGGTAGGATGACGTATCGGTCTCCGAGGCAGTGTTGCAGGCCTGAGCTCGACCGAAATTTGGTTTGGAGCTTGCCCACGAGCCTCCTCCTCCTCTGGGTGGGGGGGCTGGAGCTCGAACAGCTCTCCCTCCATAAGGGGTATATCCCGACCTCCTCCTCTTCCTCTCTGAGGGGTTCCCTGCCACCTCGAGGCTCCTCTCCATGTTCCTCGTCCTCGTCCTCCTCCTCCTCCTCCTCGTCCTCCTGCTCCTGCTCCTCCTTCTCGTCCTCTTTGAGAGGCCTTTAAGTTCTTTTGTCTCTCCCTTTCCTCCTTCTTCTCCTTCATCCTCTTCATGTAGGTAATGATTGCCTCTCGTAACTCCTCATCATCACACATATTGGCATACCAACCTTCGTTCACAGCGGCAATCTGAAGCATATTGAAAAGGCCCGGTTCCTTGCCTTCTGTCCTGCTCAGAAAATTTGCCCTTGCTGTTGGGTTCTGCCTATCATGATTGAAAGAGCAGTCTCTGTTCTCCATCTGTGCTTTACACTGCAAGCCCGCGAACCACCTCCAACATGCGGTCTTCAGGTCTGGCTCTCTCTGTCTCTTCCAACCGGCAACTCTGTTTGTGTACGTGGCTTGTGCGCCAACAGGTACACCGCCTGCCTGTGCCGTATGTGCCTCCGTGAGCGAGTCCATGTTTGAGCATGCACTCATCACTTCTTGAAACAGTGCTGACGGAGCAACGCTTTGAACCGTATTTTCGAACACGTGTGTCTCGAGGAAGTTCTTGGACTTCACTGAGCTAAACGTCGAGCATTGTTGTATGAGCTGAGTAAGCTTACTCGGGTTAACTGTGTGTAACGCCGAAAAGAAATAGAGGATGATCGACTTGCGGCCATAGAATAGCCCATAGGAGGAAACTACCTCCGTAAGGGTCGCCGCCAAGCCAACAGCACTTCTCAAACTCATCGCCACTGTCTCAAAGATTTCAAATCCTATGAGAGTACCAGTGCAGAGATGCTGGTATCCATGAGATTGAAAATATGAAATGAGTGTGGCCACCGCCAGTTCACACTGAGCGTCTAGGCCTGTTGCATTGTTTCTCTTAATCTCCTCCTTCTTTCTCAAAAACTTGTACTGTGTCAGATCAAATCCCTCCGAGACTAGAGATTGGTCAAAAACAGTAACAAGGGCCTCGTATTCCTGCGTTTCGTCGCAAGGAAAAGCCTTCATGCATGCATTGATCTCTTTGAGCTTGCTCAAAAGCGAAGCATCAGAGTCTTTGTCTGAGCTCGTCTTGGCATATAGCATGAGACTTGCCACTCCTCCTTTCTTCCCCTTGAAGGCATTTATGATGTTCTGTCTGTCCTTCTTCTCAGTGTTTGTGACCACCACCGTAGTTGAGCCCGAGGGTGCAGGGGCTGGTGGGGCAGGAGCTGGTGGGGTCAAATATGTCGGAGGGTGTGTCTTTGCACCACTCACTTTTGCTTTCATTCTTTCCAGTCTCATCGTCTTCTCGAACTCCTCATTCTCTTTCGCCTTCTTCTTCTCAGATATCACCAGCTTTTGAGCATGAGTGATAAAGGCCACCAATTCAGAAGCAGATCTGAGAAAATTATATTTCTCCACATATTGGTCAACACCTGCTTTGTTGGCGACCGGTGGTGCGTTACTAAGTGATTTAAGGACAGAGTGATCCTTGGTAGGAATCCATCTCTTCCATGCCTCCTTGTGCAGTAACGCACCCATCAACAGTCTGATCTTGGTCAGAACTCTGTCGGTCTTCTCTAACTCATCAATCACAGGATGAGTTTCTCCTGCTGCCTTAATGCTTTTTTCCATCTCTGCCTTCCCCTCCTCCAAGGCCTTTATTTCCATTGTAAAAAATGAAATATGCCACTCGAGTTTTTCGAACCCAGATTGGTCTTCATTTTTGTTACATCGACTGCCTCCTGACCAGTCGCGAGGAATCTGGCCGTTGCTCTTGGGTTTGTGTACTGGAGGTAACCCTCACATCGTGGGCCGTATGAACGTTCCCAAATCAGGGTTTGAGTGTACACCCCAAAGATAGCATCGAGTAATTCAAGGTGGGTGTGTGTGTCCCCAAACTTGATATGCTGTATCTTCTTTCTCTTTTCTGGATCAGAGACCAGTTTGCCGAGGAGCTGTGCTGTGTTTGATAATAGGATATAGACATCCTTTTTAGCACGACTTTTCTCTCTTCTTTGATCCTGAGGGATCCACACATAGGTGTTCTTCTCTACCCCCATCTTGTTATCAAACTCTTCTTTAGTGAGGTCATAGTGGTCTTGCACCCACTGTTGTTCCTCCACTGTGATCTCCTCTCCATCACTATGAATCAAGTCGATCATTTTTCGTCCTCCTCCTCCCGTGTAGGCAGGTGGTAAGGGATTACCATATGCTCCTCCTCCTCCCGTCTCTTCTTGTTCAAATCCTCCTTCATCTTCGTCTCCTCCATATCTTCCTTCATCATCCCAGCCCTCTTCTACTCCTCCTCCTACTCCTTCATCTCCTCCTCCTTCATTCAATCCTCCTCCTCCTCCTTCATTCAATCCTCTTCCTCCTCCTCCTCCTCCTCCTGCTTCTTCTTCTTCTCTTCTTTGATCTGCCTCCGAGAATTCACTCACTTCGGCGGTCTCTGTCGACATGATGTCGTAGTAGTGATCAACAGGAGGACAGTGTCAGCTCCTATGTTTGGTTTTTGTTCGTTTGTGTTCTGTTCCTCCTTCAGTCGATTGACTAGTGAAGAGAGAAACTAATAGAGAGGGTAGGATAAGATTCCCTGTCCTCTATGAAACACTGTTTGTATGTTTGTTTTTGTTTGAGAAAAATAGTCTTTGAGACTTTCTCCGATTTCTTGTTCTCCTTACTCAGATTACTTTCTCCTCCTTCTTTTCTATATTGTATCTAGTATGAGGCACTTGGACCTACACACAGATAGTAATAGAGAAGCTAGAAAAGCTCTCCTTGAGAAGTCGACAGTCGGTCGGATAGGTTCTCAGACCTACCTTTAGAAAACGATCAGAGATTTGCAAAAATACTCTGACGTATGTGTGAGATAATGCAGATAAATGCACAAACTAGAAGGGTAGAGTGTTGTGCTCCTGTCCCTATGCTTGTTTGTGTTTTGCACGGTGTGTGTTCCTTCACTCTTCTGTCCACCTCCTTCTTCTTGGTCTCTGTGTGAGAACAGCAAGAACGACATAGAGTTTGTATCTGATGTCTCCTTGTGAGCACACAGATACTGATTGGGCTAGAGGGTACGAGACACCTGCTTGAGACCAATCAAATTATTTGTTTTGTGAAAGAGTTATGAGGGAGCTGTGTTGGAGTATTTGTTTTCGTCTGACGTCCCCGTGTGAGACAGGTCAGTGAAAATTCACTCTGTTGCCTGTGTGGCAAAGCAGAAAAAAATCACCCTAGTGATGTGGACTCCAAATGTAATGCCCCCAACGATAGCTCGTAAAAAGTCGGTAATACAACCAAACACAGTCCTCAAGAATGAGAATGATGTCTCGTTGTATTAGCTCAGTGAAGCCAAAAAGGAAAACGGCAACAGACCAGGAATAAAATGGCATCAGGTCCAATCCGGACAAATAATACTGAAAAACAAGCTGGTGCACCTGTCACCAGGAACTTTGAAAGGTATTTTTTACCTGCTATCCGGGGGGGTGATGCCTACAATGAGAGCCGCTGTGAGAGTGAAACTTGAATCACATGAGAGTGAGAGTGAGAGAGAGAGAGAGAGAAGTTCTATCATAATTTATTACCAACTTAAATTAATGGTGGAAATGTTTTCTTCGTTATTAATATAGAACTTTCAATAGCCTCCGAATCAGGAAATCACGTCGTCCCGTTAATATTACTGATTATCAATTTACTTCAATAAATTTACTCAGCCGGTGACACTGTTAACTTTTTCAAAATTTCAAGTTCAAGTCTGAAATTTTCAGTATTGTTACTAAATAAATTATTAATAAATTCGTTTTAGAATCATTTGCAGCAGCAACCAGAAACTAAATTACGTGTTCAAGTTTCCGTCGTTACTTCAAGTCATAGGGATGTTTATGTGACTTCAGGAAATCTTAATATTGTAGGAATATTATATGATTAAAGATTGATGATCAACTTGAATTTTTTTTGAAAATATTTAATAATTTCATTTAAATATCATTTAGATTACTTAATAAATATAATCTAATTGATTTTGCATCATTTCCATTGTTTTCCCATTTCCTCCCCCCTACACTGTAGAGAATTTGGTTCCAAAGGTACATGTACCTTTTGCAGAAATTTTTGTTCTAGTACTAACTGAGACATGATAATGGCTATTTTGGTCGATAGTTTTTCAAGTAGGATCTTCTGGTTGAGTCTGTGCACTGTAATAATGCATCACAGGCTAGAACACCAAGATAATGATAGTATATACTATACCTACCCGTTGAGTTGTCATCCTTTTTGATATGACTGACGACACTCAAGTGGCAAAATCACCAATGTTTGAGCTCATTTTCCTCGATCAATGTTTGAGATACTAAAACGCTGCAAGAATCATTTGAAAGCCCTTGGCGAACCATGATTTTAGAATTGTCGTAGCATTTTGATTGATGACGAAGGATAAGGTTAAAATTGGATTATTTGACCACATGCATATCGTGAGTTATATAGTGCGATTAAGCACAGCAAGTCTGCATAGCTCAGGGCAGCACAGGCTCCGAGGAACGAACCAAGCCCTGCAAGTGCTTGTTGCGAAAGAAAAATAAGGCGAAGAAGAAAGATAGTAACGCGGAGGTTCCTGAAAGTAAGTTGGGCAGGTAAGGCAAGTGAGTGCTTGCTGCTGCCATGCGGCCGCTCTCGAGGGAAACTAGTGCGCCGACCAGCGCCACTAGCGATACAGTCACCCCCATCACCCAGCCTTGTTCATTGTCGCTTGAGGCTAGAGAGAACATGGTAATTATACCGAGTTGAAAGAGCCCATACGCACCGCCAAGAAACGCGATCAAGGCTACAGCTCCGGTAGGGCGTGTGCTGTTGAGAAATAAGAGAGGGGGAACGACGGCAATACACAGTAAGCTCACCAGTACTAGCCGCCCACGTCCCGCCACGTCCACCAAGCCTGCTCCGCCCACCGCGACCAGAGTTGCCACCGCCAACCAGAGAACTGCTGTGGCCACTGCACAGGCCTGCCAGGCCGACTGCGCCAGCTCAATGTTGCACAATGTCTTTGTGGAGATGATGTGCAGGCTCAGCACGGTAAGTAAGTAGATGAACGAGAGACGTGCGATGGGGGGGCGTCGTACCACTTGCGCCCAGACAGTGAGCGTGTCCGACACGCGCACCTCAAGCCGCTGTGGGGTGAAGGAAGGACTGTCGTGGAACAGACACAGTGTGAGCAGCAATGCGATGGCCAGCATCCCCGCAGAGAGCGCGAAAGGGGTGTAGAGTGAGGGCCAGGCAGGCAGGCTTAGCACAGAGCCAGCCAGCTGCCCGATGCTGAGCGCGGCAAGCAGGAGGCTTAAGTGTTGCGTGCGTGCGATGGGGCTGGAGCTGCAGTCGATGAGGGCGGCAGCGCTTATAGCTCGCTACACACATTACATTAACATTACACATTGCATTACATTACACATTATATTATATTACATTTCATTTCATTACATTACATTACATTTAAAGTACATTACAGTACATTACATTACATTACAATATATTTACAATACATTACAACAAATGGCATTACATGGCCTTGCATTACATTACATTATATTACATTACATTATATTACATTACATTACATTACATTACATTACAAGTATCTACAGAAAACATGCATTTCTGTATAGATGTATATAATAGAAAATACCGTGCCGGACATGAAGGCGCTCATCCCGCGTGACACGCACAGCAGCACGTAGCTGTGTATGTGTAGCGCGAGCAGCGTGGCCAGCACACCAAGCAGATTGAACGCCAGACACAACACTAGCCCAGCCTTGCGCCCTACACAGGTTGATACGTTTATGTAAGTATACGCTCACACTCACACTTCTTCTCTCACTCACACACACACAAACTCACACACAAAGACGTATACACGTATACACACTCACACACACGCGCGCGCGAAGCGTGTGTACCAATGGAATCGGAAAGCTTGGACACGAAGGAGGCGCCCAAAAACCACGCCAGATAGTACACTACCCTGCACATATGCGCGATAGAAAGAAAGATGTAGATAGATAGATAGATAGATAGATAGATAGATAGATAGATAGATAGATAGATAGATAGACATACCTGACAACATTGTTGGATAAAATGCGCATTGAGGCCGGTGTGTCAGATGGAAGAAAGCCCTGTAGGAATGTATGTATGTATGTATGTATGTATGTATGTATGTACATATGTATGTATGTATGTATGTATGCATGTATGGATGCATGTATGTATGTATGTATGTATGTATGTATGTATGTATGTATGATGTATGTATGTATGTATGTATGTATGTATGCATGTATGGATGCATGTATGTATGTATGTATGTATGTATGTGTATGCATGTATGCACTATATGGCCCCAATCCAGCAAATAGATAGATAGATAGATAGATAGATAGATAGATAGATAGATAGATAGATAGATAGATAGATAGATAGATAGATGATAGATAGATAGATAGGTTGTTACCTGGTCTATATCCAGCAGCAGCACCGACAGACTCAACAAGCCAACACACTGAACATTTATGTAGATATGTATGTATGTATGCATGTATGTATGTATGTATGTATGTATGTATGATACAGCCTATTCAGACATAACACGTATGTATTGTATGTATGTATGTATGTATGTATGTACGCATGCATGCATGCATGCATGTATAATACAGCCTATCCAGACCTGACACGTGGTGTCCAAGAACGCGACCAACACCACAGCAGCCTTGGACACACTACATATGCATGCAATAATATACACAATATTTCGTACATACATACGCATACATATGCGTGCAACGATATCAGGAAAGCCATCGAAACACCACAACTTCGGCTACACTAGACACCATATGTACATATACATACATACTAGCCATTGTTTGGCGGGGCTGTTTCGGCTGTGGGGAAGCAACAGCAAACACATATACATACATATGTACCTATACGTATATAAATTCAAGTACATACCAGCAGGAGGTTGGCGGGGCTTCGGGTGTGGGGAAGGTCTGCGCAATAGATGATGCCTTCTGGCTATCGCTGCTTGGTGTTTGTTTGTATGGGCCCCTGTGCAAAAAAGATAATTAGTGTAGTTAACAAAAAAAAGTAAGTAAGTAATGTGCGCAATAGATGACGCCTTCTGAATGTCGCTGCTCGGTGTTTTGTTGTAAGGGCCCCTCTGCAAGAATAAAAAAACAAGTAAGTAATTTATGTGCGCGATCGATGACGCTGTCTGACTAAGTGTAAATATTTACATTAGTGCAGGTAAGTAAGTAATGTGCGCGATCGATGACGCTTTCTGACTATCGCTGCTCGGTGTTTTGTTGTAGGTGCTCCTTCGTGTGCACATGCGTGCAAGAGCAAGTATGTAATTAAGAGTAGGTTTTAGAACAAAAGTAGGTAAGTAATGTGCTATCAGCAAAGCCTATTGACTGTTGCTGCTGGTCGCTTTGTTGGACGTGCAACTGAGGACAGAGAGATACAGAGATAGATAGAGAGATAGAGATAGATGGATGGGAGCGGTGTGGTAAATCAAGCAAAAGTGATCACTGACCGCAAATCTCCGTATAGATATAAAGATACATACCGCTCCTCGATGGTGGGCGGGAGGGAGATGAGGCGCATGGAGGAGGGGGGCCGGGCCAAGG
>WBZZ01005845.1:0-25000 GCA_019918135.1 Paulinella micropora | reverse complement strand
TATCTATCTATCTATCTATCTATCTATCTATCTCTCTCTTTCTCTCTCTCTCTCTCTCTATCTATCTATCTATCTATCTCTCTATCTATCTATCTATCTATCTATCTATCTATCTATCTATCTATCTATCTGTCTCTCTATCTATCTATACATCCATCTTACACGTCTTTCTGTCTGTACGTTTATCTATGTGTCTTTTGTCTTGTTTTGACAGGTGTGGTAAGGAGCACCCGGACTTTATTAAATCTTATGTGGCAGAGATGGAGGCACAAGGGAAAGGGGTCTAGCTACCACTTATGTAATCAAAAATAAAAAATAGCTTTCTCAACCTGTTTGAGGCTGTGCGACTCTTCTTTCTGTTTCTGGGCTATACAAACGACTCCTCCTTGTGTGAGAGAGGTGTAGCGGCATGCATGCATGCTATGTAGGTTGACTGGTTTTTGAACGGAGGGGGGAGTGCACAGCTTGATTCCGATGATTAGGACTAGTCCGAAAAGTGAAAGACGAAAGAAGGCGAATTGTACGTTTAAAAAAAGCATTATGAGTTGCGGCTCCATCATGATGGCGAACAAAAAGCTCAGGCTACAGTGAGAAAAAACTCAAAGAGCTCAGACTTCAGTAAGAAAAAAGTCATGCCTCAGAGCTCGCGCCACGGGAGCGCAGAGTGTATGCAGACAGCTATACAGACAGCTAGAGGAAGAGGATGGCCGCACTTCCATTTTACTCTTACGCTTCCCACTTATTCCTGCAAGCGGCAAGTATTGTATTATATATTAAAAGTGTTTGCGTGAAGTCAAAAACTTTAATATTATTCAACTTCTCAGGATTTTAATTTTTAAAAAGTCAGTTTGACAGGCGAAAACCTTTTTTGTAGTTTTAAACAGTCGGAGTTCAAAATTCAAATTCAAATGTAAAAGTGTCAGTTCATTTAATAATATCTTTTATCGGAATGACTACCGTACCGGACCGAAACATTAATATTGTGTTAAACCGTGGCTTTCAGAAGAATCTTCAAGTTTTTACTTCAAGTTTACACTTCTATTTTTAGTTCCGTTACTTGATTTTTCCGTTTATTTATCAACCAGTGTCATAACTTGTAGTTGTTAAGTTTTCAACTGCCGTTACTAGTGACAGATCAATTTATTTCCCTTTAACAGCTAGCTTTTTAGAAAGGCTTGACCATATTCTATTGCCTTTTTTCCCCATATTTGAAACTGTTATTCCTTTGACCGCTTTTTCCGGTCTCCAGTCATATTTTATTTCCTTGGACCGCGTTTTCCTGGTTCCTGTCAACGCTCCAAGTAAAATGGTAAAACAAGTCAGATAGGACCACGGTTAGTTAAAGTGGTAATACTTAACATATTTTCCTCAGTTATTTGTCCACAGGCTGACTTGAACAACTTCAACTGCTACACAACACGTGTAGCACTTGAATACTATTCGTTAGTTCTCAGAATTTGCATTGTTTCGCAAGGGACAAGCAGTCACATATGTGTCAAGCAAGTGTACTAAATAAACTGGAATTAACCATCCCAGCGTCTTTTAGTACCTTCCCTGTTCTCGGAAGTATTTTGAGATCAAATGACAGCCGTGTGTGTATTCATTTGAATGCCGGTGGGTAATTTCCTCACAGGAGGGTAGTCAAGACTTAAAATTCGAATTTCCCTATTATTTCAGAAGAGTCACACTTTGTGTGTGCTGTCGACAGCTCGAATCTGGGAACATCTACCTGCTTCTGGAAACACCAACAGCGAGCAAGCTCAAGGTCTGCCATTACAGCCACACAGGACAGCTAGTTCACCTGTCTTTGAGTGGCCGGTCATGGTGACCGTTGTTCATGTTCACCACACGCAGAGAGGCGACTTGTATCATGTATTCAAGTCTTGTTCAAGTCTGTTCAAGTCTGTTCAAGTCCCTTGCATACATAGGACAGTCCCTCAAGCAAGACCCATCGAGTAGCAACCTACCTAAATGTCTCCTTTGCAAATTCCAGACCTGTTTGCTACATCGTGGGCCTTCTACGTTCAGGTGCGACAAAATGAGCCTTCCAGCCTCATTTCCACGCCCCAATTACGATCTGGTCAGTCAGGAAGTCTACCACCGAGAGGAATGCCTCAACATCTCTCGTACGCTGCTCACCAACCTCAAGGTCCCCTCATAGACACATACAGGAAGCCCTCAAGGACGGCTCGGCCAAGAAGCTCTCGCCCCAGACGGACGGAATCAGCCGCGCCCACTTCATTAAGGTCGTACTAATGACTTTAAATAAGGACCTCGGCCCCCTCTCAGCGAAAGCAGTAAAGGACTGCCTTCTCAATTTTGAGGAGGAGACTTTTCTCCCCATGCAGCCCCTCGAGCAGATGGTGGATTATTGGTTGGACCCATCCACTTTCCACAAGTGGACCGCTTATAGGGGAGAGAGAGACCTAGCTATAAGTAGGTACAACGACCTTGCGAAAAAGGTCGGTTGGGTTCTGTCCCCGGACAACGTCCCCGGCTCCATACGCTACGTGACGATTCCGGCACCAGCGGCCACGGCGGCTCCTACCATGGGCCCAACTCGCCCCCCGCTGGCAGGAGCGACGACTACGACTACGACTACGACTACGACTACGACTACGGCTACGGCTACGGCAGCGACGATGCCTCCGGCTACGGTGAGGTTCCCCCCAACTGGCTCCCAACGCTTTGGTGGCCCCATCACAGCCTTCCCAGGTCGACCCTCTCGCCCTTCAGGAAGTAGTCTGGGCCCCATAGGCGGGTCAGAGACACAGCGTTCCCTGTTTTCCCGACCGAGACCGGCTTCTGACGGGGCATTTTCCCCACTAGCATCAGAGTATGGTTCATCCCCGACCCCGAGGTTTTCTCAACGGAGCCCAAGCCTCCCGGGATCATTCGCCTCCCCTCCGAACTCCCGGTACGAAGACAGCGGCGCGCTTTTTGTCTCCCCATACGGAAGGGTAGTCGAGGAGGAAGAAGAGTCGAAAGGTCCTCTGTTCTCTTTCTCTCCCGAGCGAGGGGCAGAGCCAGCCGACGGTGACAGCCTCCCCCTTTCCCCCCGAGTCGGGCAGTCCCCAAGCCGACCCCGTTCTGCCCCTCCACGTATCGTGACTTTCTCCACAGTCAGGCAACCGCCCCCGCCAGCTGGTGGGAGCGACGAAGATGGAGAGACCGAGACGGCGGTCGCGGTAGCCGCAGCCTCCGCAGCGGTCACGCCAGAGGTAGCCGGAACGGCTTTAGCCAGCCCAGCTGCCCCGACGATCGAAGTGGAGGTGGACAACCCGTCTGGGAGCAGAGCGATAACTAGTGCATCCTCTAGTAGTGGCGAGCAGCCCTCGTTGAGTAGTCCCGAGCCGTCACGTACCCGGAATGGTATACGCTTCAGTGGCAGCACCGTCCTTATGATGGTGGCGCCATTTGAGTTGGCTACCGAACGACGACAACGTCGTCTGAGGGAGATCAAAAAGCTCAAGTTCGACCATGTATCATTAGGATACACCTTGCGCCTGTTTCTTTCCAATCTTTCCCTTTTTATGACCCAGTCTGAGCCCGAGATCTTCCTCAACGCGTGGTCGGCAAGAACTTCTTCCAAAGACTACTACATGAAGTCTCTGCAGCTCTTGCCATGGATTTGGCTGGACTACCGAGTAGACTCACGATGGAAAATTGACATCGTCTACGACGTTACCAAGCCTTTCGGCCCGAGTTACAGGAATGACATGAAGAGACGGTCGAAAGAGAACTTGGCCACTTATATCACGCGTTTACAGAAGCTCTTCTGAATCAGGCAGCTGCAGAACGAAGGCCTTGTGGCCGAGGAATCCCATAAGTATGAGGTAGCCCGGCGATATGTCTCCCCTATGGAGATAAAACACATAGAGGCCCTGCAGATAGAAAGGAAGAAGCGGTGCATTGAGCCGACACCCACGTTGGAAGAGATGAGGTACCTCATCCTCAAGGCTAATCCGCGTACCTTGACGGATTGGGACCGGGTCCCCAAGATGATCTTGACGGCACCGGATTCCGACTACGGCCGGCGCCCTCCTCGTAAGGAGAGGGCCAAGGAGAGCACGAGGAAGCCAAGAACCAAGTGGCCCCGCGACATCCCCTCGGGTAGTCAGCTGCAGGTCGTGGCGAGGCAAGCTCCGGCGTCCCATCAGCAGAACAAGCCGAAGTCTGGCCCGGGCCCGGACCAACGCAAGGGCTCTGCGCCTTCGAGTTCGTCCGGCGGGCGTACAACCAAGACTGCACGCTTTTCTGGGGCCAACGCGATCAAGATCGCCAAGCCGGCCCAGTGGACGAAGGACCCCGCCAAGGAGAACCGCGCGCCACACAACAAGAGCTCCGAGCCCTGCGCCTACTGTCAACACTTCGGCAAGGTAGAGAAACCAAATCATACACTCGAAGTCTGTAGGACACGCACGCGCGATCTGGAGAAGGGGCTCAACTCGCATTGGTGCCCCCCGCGGGCCGGGAAGCTACGCGCTGGTCCCGGACAGAAGGATCGACGCGGAAAAAACCGCAAGGAACGTAAGGATGCCCCTATGGCGGCGGTGATGGCGGCTCAAGCGACGGTAGACGACCTTAGCCAGGTAAGCACCCATAATATATTGGACGACGGGGCTGACACGGCTCGTGAATGCCGTTATGTCGCTCCCGTACGACCTCGTAAGGCAAATGTCCTCCAAGGACGGGTCCTGGCTATTGCCGGACTGGATCAGACCGCCAACAAGGCTATCGACATCTTTGTCATAGTTGACACTGGATGTAATACCTTGGGGCTGATCCACCCACGTTTGTCCTCCAAGATGGGCCTGACTGAAATGGATTTGCCCATCCTGACAGCCCGCACGGCTCAAGGGATCATAACTATGGTTAGAGGCATACATCTCTACATCCAAGTCCTCCCCACAAGAGGCTGGGATGAGATTTACCTGTATACCTCTCAACATGTTCCCCCGGGAGCGGATATTTTGCTTGGTACTGCCCTTATCATGCAGACCAACATATCCACGGATGCCCTTTTCACCCGTATGGCAGCTGGCTAACAGTGGCCGGCCGTGCCGACACGGGCGGAGGACGAACAAATCCTCTTGGATGAGTTTGAGATCCTGACCCCGCCCCGACAGCCCAGAGAGACTGTCAATCAGGTTTTACGAAGCAGGACAATCCTAAGAGAATGGTCCCTGCCAACAGGTGGTCACGCTGATGGACCTCCCCTCGGATGATAACGAGGTGGAAGCCCAAAAGCAAGACCTTAAGGAATGTCCTTTTAGTCTCCTCCCTTTGGTGGCGATCACCACTGACGGGAGTGATGATGAAGAGGAACAGGAAGAGAAAGAAGAAAGCGCAGAGAAGACAGACGAGACGGAGGAGAAGCAGGAGGACAGTACTGACTGTACATCCCCCACACCGCGACAGACACGATCTCGGACCACAGCGGCCCGACTGGACCGTACACCGGTCTCGGCTTTTCCGATCACGGGTCTTCCCCCAATACGCGAGGAGGAGGACGTGACTCCTCAGGGACCACCGTCACCTAGTGAGACGGCGACGCCAGCCCAGGCTGATCTTGAAGGAGCCACCGCTTCAAGCTCAAGCTTGAGTTCTTCGATCTCGGGGCAAGATCACCGGGCCATGCAAGCCTCACAAGAGACTCCCGGAGGACCATCACCCCACTCCCGGAGGACCAGCACCGCCTGCCACAGCCGGGACTCGTGCACGGGGGCGGTGGCGTCCGGCCCCGCCAGCTCCCGGGGCGCCACGCCGTACTCGCGCGCCTGGCCGGGCGCGGCCCCGTACGGGGTCGTGGGCAGGAACGGGTACAGCCCGTGCGGCAGCGACAGCGCCAGCTCCTCGTGCACGTGGCCCACGTGCTGCCGGTAACGCTCGCGCCCGTACAACAGGCGCTGGGCCAGGCCCGCCACCTCGGCGGCCGTGGCGCTGGACTTGCCCATCACTGACGCAAACTGCGTCATCAGGCCCCGGGTCGCGCCCTGGGCCTGCGTCACGGCCCCGCCCAGGGCCCGGATCTCGGCCACCAGGCGGTCGCTGCCATCTTGCAGCCCGTCCACGAGCCGCTGCGCGTCCTGCAGGCTGCCGTTCAGGGCGCCGAACCGGGCCTCCAGGTTCTGGGTCAGGCTGTTGAAGTTCTGCCGGATGTCCTGGGCGTCCGTCTCCAGGTTGGACAGGCGCGTCCCCAGGTTGCCGAGCGCCGCGCTCCTGACTTGGCCCAGCCACCCCTCGACGCTGGTCGTCAGGTTCAAGTTCTGCAGCTGCGCTTCCGCCAGCAGCCGCTGCCGCTCCGCGAGCGCCGCCAGCCCGGTGCCGTTCCGGCGCGTGTCCAGCACCTCGGTCAAGAACTGCTCCAGCGCGTCCGCGTTCGCGGCCACGTCCAGGGCGGACCGGGCCACCGTCAGGCGCAAGCTCTCGGCCCCGTCCACCTCGACGAGGCTCGGCTTGCAGAAGTGCTCGTACTGGCGCGCGTTGGCGGTGCCCCCGGTCCCGACCGTGTACACCTGCTTCGTGATCAGGGCCAGGTTGAAGCTGGGCAGCGGCACCGTCGTGCCGGGCCGGCCGCGCACGGCGCACGTGGCCGTGTCCACAAACTCCAGCGTCGTCCCACCCGTCGGGCTCTGCTGGTAGCAGCGGGCGACGGCCGCGACCCACGCGTCCTGGTCCGTCGAGTTGGGCCAGAACTCCTGCCCCCGGCCGTCGCGGAACGCGCACACGACCCGGGCCGCCGCGCAGTCCAGCTGCCGTTCGCCGCTGTCATCGGTCAGCGCCTCGAGTGTCTGGAGCTGGCGGACCGCGTACTGCAGCGCGCTCGACAGCTCCAGCAGGGCGGGGTCGCCGCCCAGGTTCTCCATGATGCTGGAGTTGCACCGGTCCTCGCTCACGGCGGGCTCCTGCGGAGGGCCGCGCGCAACGAGGCGTAGTCCAGCAGCGGCACGCAGTAGCTGAGGCCGCGGTTGCGCACGCAGCCCTGCAGCTGGCCGTGCGTGCGCAGGCGGCCCCACGTCGAGCCGTTGCGCGGGTCCAGGCGCTCCCAGGGGTTCAGGGGGCACACCTTGAGCCCCTCGTCGCTGGACTCGGCGCAGGGGCACTCCCGGCCGGCCAGAAGCCCCACGGCCGACGGGTCGCCGGCGGACCGGAACCAGAACTGCGCGCTCACCAGCTTCTGGCCGGCGCTGCAGAAGTAGCGCCGGAACGTCGCCAGCTCGCCCTCGCCGCCCGCCGCCGCCTCGACCCAGCCCCCGCCGTCGCCGGACCCGGCGCACTTGGCCGCCACGGCCCGGGCCGCGTCGCCGTCGGCGGCTAGGCCGCAGTACAGCTCCTTCTCGCTCAGGTCCGTGCACGGCGTCGAGCGACAGGCCTCGGCCCAGCCCTGAGCGTCCAGCTGGGCCGGCACGCACTCCTGGGTGTGTTGCTCGTCCCGGGCGTTGGCCGTGCCCGGCACAAACTTGCAGCGGTTGTCGCTCGCAAAGGAGCGCGGGTACATGGACGCCGGGCCCGGGACGGCACTGTCCGGCCCGCGGCAGGCGGCGCTCTCGGCGCTGGCGTTGTACGGGCCGCCGCCGAGCGCGCGGCAGGGCGGGTCCCACTGCCACTGCGTCGGGTAGCCGCGCTCCGCCCGCGTGGCCTGGTGCTTGGCGCTGGTCCGGTCGGGCGCGCCCACGTCGTCGCGCGTCGGGTAGCCGGGCAGCCGGGGGGCCAGCCCCGCGTCCTGCAGCCAGCGGTGCATGGCGGCGGCGCTGCCGACGGCCGCAAGCCGCCCGGCCGGCGGCCGGTCGCCCGGCGCGCTGCGGTCGCCGCCAAAGGTGACGCGGTCCAGCGCCAGCAGCCAGACCGGCGGGGCGCGGTGGGCCAGCGTGTCGGCCCAGTGCTGGGCCTGCGCGCTGGCGCAGGCCTAGCGCCGGTCGAGCGGCGACCAGGCCACGAGCTGCCGCGTCAGGTCGTCGGCCATGTACTCGTCCCACAGGTCCGCGGTCTCGTCCGTGTCGGCGCCCAGGTCCAGCTTGCGCCGGTCCCGGCGCTTGCTCACGGCGAGCACAAGCTGCAATGCCGTACGCGAGCCCCGTGGCCGGCGCGCCCAGCACCGCCACGCCCCCGGCCAGGCCCCCGTACCAGTACGGGCTGTTGTTGACGTTGCGGATGCGTTGTGTCAGGCGGCTGGAACTGGCGCCGGCCGCCTGCACGCGCGTGGCAAAGTACGTGGCCGTGCGCAGCCTGGCCTGGCGCGTGTTGCCGTACACGGGCTCGAACTCGGGCTCGAAGTCGTCGCGCAGCATCTCGTTTTCGAGCTCGCCCTCGCACGTGCCGTGCTCGTGCAGCCGCAGCTGCAGGGGCAGGTACTCTGTCACCTCCGCGTCCGTCTCGTACGTGACGCCCAGGCACGACGCCCACACCGGCACGCGGCGGCCGCTGCTGAGGTTCAGCAACAAGCGCACGCGGTCGGCGCCGCCAAAGGGCTGCTGGCACGCGTCAAAGTCCAGGGTCAGCTGGTGCTCCGGCACCGCGCCGGCCAGCGACGCCGCGCCGTCGCGCTGCACGCGGTCCACGACCGTGCTGCGGAGCCTGGCCCCGAGCGCCGCGCCGGCCCACAGCGCCCACCGCGCCCACCGCGCCGGCCACCACGGCCGCCAAGCTAGCGACGACGGGCGACCGACCATAATCCAGGGAAGGGGGGGGGGGGGCAGGGAGGAGGTGACACTGCTTTTGCCACACACCCCGTGGGTTGGGGAGGAGGAGCCAGGGAGACCAGAGGCAGCCTCCGGGCCGGGAGTGCGTAGGGAGGGGGGAGAGTGGGACCGGCCCTTCCCTCCCCTCGCCCGTTCCCTCACCTCCTGGCTCTTCTCTCTCCCGTGCCGTCCCCCGGCGGGCGTGGAGGGGGGAGGCAGAGGGGGGTGTGCCATTAGCGTGCTCGTCTTGAGATAAAAGGACTGGCCAGCGCCCCCGACGAGCCCCTCCTCCCCACCATGCAGTCCGTCGCGGCTGGGCGCTGGTGGTCGTGGACATGCAGAACGACTTTGTCCGCGAGGGGGGACAGCTCCCGCTGGCGAGAAAGGAAGTGGATGAGGAGGGAAAGCTCACGCCGGCCGCAAAGAAAAACCTGGAGGCCATGAACGACTGCATCCACGAGGTCCGCAAGCTGGTCAAGCTGCAGGGCTGGGACCTGGTGGTCTTTACGCGGGACAAGCACCCGGCGGCCGAACTATGTACGAAGCATGGCGACGGTACCAAAGTACAGCACCCATCACACATCTCTTTCCGGAACTCCTCGTATCACGATGAAGGCGACAGTGCCCAAAAGGCACTTTCTGTTCGAAGAAAGGATGGCATAGACGATGACTACAAATTTATCAAGACCGAACCGTTCGCAACATGTATCTATCGCTTGCGCGGTGGGCTCCCCATCCAGCAAACTCTGTACCCCGAACACTGCGTCATGAGCAAATGGGGATCCGACTTGATCACTGAACTGCATGACGTGGCGCCACCGTTTTGGGAAGCTGCCTGCCAGGAGCCATTACAAGCCGGCGAATATCTGGAGGTTACGGCGCGCGAGCGAGTTACGCAGTACCTTCCCCCCTGCGCCCCGCGAAACCGTACGATCTATTTTGACAAGGGCATGGACTGCGTCCTAGATGCTAATTCAGCCATCTTTAACAACGATGACGAGACTGAGGTTACCAACCCTAGGCCCGATGCACTGTCCCCTACCGACGTGACCCTGACGCGGATCCTGCAGGCGAGCGGGATCCGGAACGTGATGGTCGCCGGCGTCGCCGCGGACATTTGCGTAAGGCAGACGTGCCTCGGCCTGAAAAGGAAAGGATTCCAGGTGTATGTCGTGGATAGTACAACGCGACCATTGACCGACGGCTTTCGATTTCAAGCCAGTGAAGCAGACGGGGAGTATAGAGACGTAGCGCAGCTGCAGTACACACCACAGGTTGCGGCACCCGCCAGCTCCCTACCGGATTCGGTCTCGGCGGCCGCACGGCAGTTGTACGCCAACGTTGCTTTCAGGCTAAGAGGCGAGGGAGACGTTGTCAAGCTGCTAGTCGAGCGAGCGACGTTGGCACACCAGGAAAGAGGAGGACGTAAGCCCACCGCGGACTCTCACTGGCTTTCTAAGACATGGGTACCTGGTGCAAAAGGTTACCTGTTTGCGAAGGGCGCGAGGCTGGCCGGCCAGGATTATGAAAGACTGGGCCCACGAGAGGCCTGCTTTTCGTTTGAGTGCAGAAATCCTTATACAACGGAGAAGCTAAAAGGCTTTGGTGATGTGCGTACTCGTTTCGCTAGGGTGGTGGATACGGGTGCGTCAGGTCGCCCCAGTGCCGCTTGCTCAGAATACGAACGGAAGGTGTCTATCGCGGACCAATGCATCATGGCGGTGTCGGACTTGTATATGCCCTTTACCACTTCCATGGGTCCGAACATCATACTATAATATTTCCCCGCCAGCACCATGAAAGACAGTAATCTGTACGGAGTGAATCGGCTGAATGTCTTCGACATAGCATCGCTAGAGGAGGCCCAGAAATACGCATCACCAAGGGGATCGGAGAAGGAAAGAGCTGACTGCCTCCGTAGAGCACAAGAGTTACTCCAGGCCAAGGTCGACTTTATGACCAGGCACGCTCTCGCCATCGCAGACTTGCTGCTGCGGAACATGCAACAGTACCTGTACGACTTTCCCAACGTGTACGACGAGGAAGGCCAGAAACGCGAGGTAGACGATATTGGGAGAAGGGGCAGGATCGCTGATGCGCGTAATGGCTCGAAGTGGCTTGACCCCTTTTGGCTCACGCTGACAGTGCGCAGTATTGAAGAGCCAGTTAAGAACTCCTTGCTATCTTCGACAGAGTGCAAGGACTATTATACCGTGTACGAAGGCCTCTTGGCGGTATACAAGAGCGCCAGCGATCGTTGGCAGAGGGGGGTTGGTATTACACAGAGAAAGGCCCTGCAAGATCTGGGGTGGGACTGGCAGCTCTTTTTCCAGACCTACGTGGACTCCAGGCAGAGCGCGAAGGACCAAGAGAGGGGGCCGCAATTCTCCATCTGCTCTCCGCACGCACAGTGCTTCCTTTACCCGACGTCATCCAAGGCATTTCAGGGCAAACAAGAGTTTGAGCTGGCGTACGAGCGAGTCGTAGCGCGCATGCAACGTTTTCTTGACGCGTACGGATCACAAGATGCTTCGCGGCCAAAGGCGTTCGTGGATGCCCTGGCGTGCCTACACATGTGTGACCAAGAGCTGCGGCCACGGCGCGGATGGTAAGACTGCTACGACCAGCAGCGCGGGAGGAAGGAGGGAGGAACGAACGAGAAGAAAGTGCCCCCTCCCCCCCCCCCCCCCCCCGGTGGCGAAGCCAAAAACATCTCGGATGCCGGCGCCCCTAGCGTGTTCCGGCGGAGGCAACGAGTACAAAGACGTAGCGTGAAACTAGCAGACGGCCGCGATAGTAGAGGAAGGGAATAGACCGGACAATTCGCGCCCTCCTTTGTTCCTTGTGCCTGCCAGGAGGTAGCGTCACTTATCTTGGCGTATTAAAGACAGAGCAATCCTAGACTGGCTAGGGTAGGTTCGGCAAGTGTCCCGGCTCTTCGCACCGTAGCCGAGACTACCACCCGCTTGCTCGCTCTCTTTCCCGGTGCCGGCTGTTCAGGGAAGAAAAAAGCCGGGGTGCTAACTTGAGGCCTGCTGTGGGAGGTTACCACTTAATTTTTTTAATCAGTCTGACTTTTAGCACTAGTTTCTTGGACGTGCCCCCTAGCAGCACCACTCCCTCTAGAACAGAAGTTCTTGCAACGCTCGCTGTGCGGCTACCGACATCGCGCCTCTGGCAGCCGCTCGTTGCTGGCGCGCGGCCTCTTCCTCTGCGTCCTGTTGGCGTTGCTGCTCCAGTCGCCGGCGCTATGCCTCCTCTTGCTGACGTTGCTGTGCCAGGCGCTGACGCTCTGCCTCCAACCGTGCCGCCTCTAGCCGTGCCGCTCGCAGCCTCTCGGCCTCCTCCAGCCGCTCTGTTGCCTCTTGGGCTGGTTCGCGCGGGGGATCTTCGGCGGGGACGGCGGCCTCGAGGCGCCTCTTCTTGTGCACAGGGGAAGCCTTCTCCGGGGGAGGGGGTGACGTAGGGGGCGCGGCTGCCGCCGGCGGGGCCGCCGGCGGTGCGGCTGCCGTCGCAACTTGGCCCAGCCTCTCCTCTGGCGTGTACCTGGTAGCCAGCTCGGCCTCGACGCGTTCCCGGTCTCGTCACGGCCACCCGGCGGGCCTTGGCACAGTGGTCCCTGCGCATGGCCGTGTCCTGGCTGTCGAGCCTGGCGCACACGAGGTAGTACACCGGCACTTGGCGGGGCTCGGCGCCCGTGTCCTGCCGCCTAGGCGCTGCACTCGCCCGACCACTTGGGAGTCCTGTGCGTACGTGTAGCCTGGCTCCAGCAGCAGCAGGCCGTCGGCGAACGTGAGGTTGAGCCCTACCCCGCCCGCCTTCTTGGATAAGAGCAGCAGCACGAGCCCGGGGGGAGGGGCCGGCGCCCAGAACAGGGCCTCGGCGCTAGCCCTGGCCTGCTTCGGAGTGTCTCCGCTGAAGTGCAGGACTCGCCAGGGGGGCTGTGGCACCGGCTCCATTTGCTGACGCAGCCGCAGGTACGCCTCCAGTTTGGCCAGCACTCGCACCCACTCACTCGTCGCGACCCGGCGGCCGGTCTGGTGCGTCTGGCCCCAGCGCCGCAGTGTCTGGTACACCAACTCGAACTTGTATGTTGATGCGGTATCTGATGAGCTAAGGCAGAATTTCAATATTCGATTTAAGTAATTTTATTATTTATTTTTTTCTATACATTATATAGGAACCTTTTTTGAAAAAAAGCTTCACCGAAAACCGGAGGTGCGGAGGCGGAGTCTCTGCATGCCAACATCACCAGTGATTATTTCACAACCAGCGGGATACAATATAGGATACAATCCAAGCCCAGTCAAAATGCCACAGAAAGGGCGAGCCCTTTCAAACCCAAATTTAGCGGGAGGAAGAAAGAAGAAGGGAAAAAAGAAGCAAACAGGAGCACAATATGTCTCACTTGCAATACCATGAGATGCACGGCACGGGAACCAAGGCGGGCGACCCAGTGGAGGCTCGAGCAGTTGCTGCGACCGTGGGGAAGGCCTTCACGTCAGGCCCTGGCCGTTCGAACTCGAAACTCCCCATCAGCTCCACAAAAGGCACTCTTGGGCATTGCGAGAGCGCCGCCGGCCTAGTGGGCTTGATCTTGGTCAATCTGTGCATGCAGCATGAGTCACTGGTGCCGACAGCTTTATGCTCTGAGCCTAGTATTCCTCTTGACGAGCCGCTGAAGATGTGTCGCGAGGTGACTCCGTGGGATCGTACGCGACAAGGCACCCGTGGGGCTACAATCAGTTCCTTCGGTTTTGGTGGCACCAACGCCCTCGCTTACTGCGTGCAGCCCCCTGCCCGCCAGCTTCTTGAGCCGATAAGCCAGCCCGGATCGCCCAGGCTGGTTGTCTTTTCTGCAAAGACGATCTCTGCCCTCATCGCTATCATCGCACACACTGAGGAAAGCCTACAGCACTTGGACTCCAAGGACGGTTTGGAGCGACTCTCGTACACGTCAATCTTCCTGCGGACACAGCATCGCTATCGATAGGCTGTGGTAGCAGATTCCCTGCTACAGTTGCAACAACGACTCCTCGAGGCCAGGAAAAATCTGGAACAAGCAGCTAAGTCACCCAGTACTACCGCTGCTGCATCGCTGCCTTCGCCGAAGAAAAAGAAATATAAAGTCATCTTCAGCTTCCCTGGAAACGGTCGCGTTTGGCGCGGGATGGTGTGGCCTTTGGCGCAAGCGGATCCTGGAGCGCTCGCCGACCTTAAACAGCTTGACGCGCTGTTTGATCGCTATTTGCCTGATCTAAAATTGGTGGAGAGACTTCGAACGAATGCCGAGGTGCTCGGAGACCCGCAAATCACTCAGCCAGTCCTGTTTGCCAGTGCGGTGGTGGTGCTGCGGCAGATCCGTCGCGCGGGGCTCTATCCAGATGCAGTCGTGGGCCATTCTCTCGGGGAAGTGGCTGCTGCGTATGCCAGCCACGCGATTAGCCTCGAAGATGCTGTCCAACTTGTCGCTCTTCGAAGTGCAGAGCAGAAGCCAATAGCTTCTAAACGCCCAGGTGGCATGTTGGTAGTGGTGGGCCTGTCGTTGGATCAAGTGCAAGAGTTGCTTCGCGAACCTGGGCGAGAGCACTTGAGCCTGGCTTGTTACAACGACCCGGCGTGCTTCGTGGTCTCCGGCGACAAAGTGGAGATCGATGCCCTCAAAAAGTTCTTGGACACTCTGACCCAGGTGAAGGCCCTTCCGCTTCCTGTTCCCGCTGCCTACCACAGTAGCCACATGGCGTCTTTGGGCCACCTGGGAAGTTTCACTACGTCGCCCCAGTGGATTGAACACCCACCTCGCATGTACTCCACCGTGACGGGTCGAGAGGCCAAGGCAAGCGAGATCCAGAGCAGCGGCTACTGGCTGGCCAATGCACGCCAGCCAGTGCTCTTCACTCAAGCGCTGAGACAAATTGCAAGCGATTTCCAAGGCGACCGCCTGGTGTTTCTCGAGCCTTGGAGTGCGTTGGGCTCATGCATCGTCAAGTCTTTGGAGGGATACGTGCAAGAAAAGGTCGAGGTTCTCTCATGCGTGCAGCTCCAGAAGCCGAATCAACGCGAGAGCTTCCTACACTCTCTGGGACAGCTGCACCAGCTGGGCTTGCCTCTAGACTGGACGCACCTCAAGAAATCGTACGCTCGGGCAAGCGCAAATTCTGGAGAGGCTCCTTCGTTCCCGCTTCCGTGCTGGCTGCCTCAATATCAGTTCGAACAACGGGACATGTTCGTGGATATGCCTCGATCCCAAGCGGCTCGGGCCGGCAGGGCGCAGGTGGATACACCGCATCCTTTCTTGCAACCTAGCCCGACGCAAGAAGGCGCGTTCACGGTCTCTTTGAGCAGAGACAAGCTACCCGTTGTCTTCGACCACCTGCACAAAGGCAAGGTGCTGGTTCCCGGAGCGCTGTATGCCTAAATCATAACCGAGGTCCAAATGTTTATACACGAGTTCAATTTTATCCTGAGACTGACCAGGAAAAATAAGAAGGTAGTCTAGCTGTTTAATCGCCTCAGGCCGTAGGTCGTTAAGGTATTGCGAACTCATAATCACCTTTGACTTGTAGTGTCTATTTTTTTTAAGTACGTCGCTCACAGACTTATCCCTTAAACCACTACCTAAATCGTCTAGCACGAACACGACTTCTGGTGTAATGTATTTGCTCGGTCTCGGTGGTTTTTCGCCTCCCCCCTGTTTCTTCTTTTCTTTTTTACCAAAATAAAGAAACTTCGGCTTCGGTTCTTCTTTCTCGTCCCGCACAACCTCGCCTTCTTCTTGCTCTTCGTCTGGCTTGTTGAGCTTGTCTAACTCATAGTCTATGACACTGTATCCGTCCGTTTTCAAATATGTGTATATAGCCATCGGGTTTCCCTTTTTCTTGAGTTTAACTATTTCTTTGTATATGTGGTCTTTGTGTATAGTGCTTGCTATAATAACAATCCTTGTTTTTCTGTCAGTCGTTCGTTTCAGGATTTCAAACAGTGCGGTCGTCTTGCCACTCTTCTTGCGAGCGAGAAGAAAAATATTAGCATACGGTTCATCAAATAACTTATATCCTTTTGCCGACTTGTCTCCATCTCCGTTTTGGTTTCTAACTGGTCTAACTCGTATATCGTTCATTTTTTCCATCACTCTATATTTTCTTCAAGCCAAAAATTCTAAACAAATAACAATTCTTCCAGCTAGCTGGTCAGTCTCAATATTACCGCTGTCTGTTTTAAGCACTCTAAAACTGTATTGTCCGTCGGTCCAGCCGATATTTCCAAGATTATAACCGAGATTTGAAATGTTTGCCGCGGTGCTGTCGGCGAATGTGCCAATAATCCCAATACGGTCCATATAAAGGATTTTCGTTTTCGTTTCAGTTATATCGTTCATATAGTGAATAAACTTAACATTCATTCTTGTTGGTGTAAAGTTCATTTGAATGTTTTTGTCAAATGTTTTGCTACCGCCCGCAAAATCATTACTCAGAAAAATAATCTTTAGGTATTTGAAATCAGTCATTTGTGTTTTTTGTTTCTATATTTTGTATAATATATTATGTTATTAATATTATTATTTGTGTGCTCTGTGTTAGGTCGGACTACTTGTGATTTCTATTCACGGGTCAGTGTTAAAAAAAATGAAATTTGTGTGTGGTGTATTCAAAAAGGAATAGAAACAAAATTTAAATGTGTGTATAAACCTTTTAGTGATTGGTGTGTTAGTTTTGATGAAGCCATTCCGCTAATCTGCTCACAAGCAAATAGCGTTGTGACGGGCACCGCCCTCACAAAGGATGCTTCTTGGTATAAAATACATTTGTATGAATGCTCACTTCTTTGAACTAGAAGGTGATGGAAGGCAGATGCCAATCAATAGTGTTAAAATACCTACATAAGTGTTGGCTGTCTCACAAGGCAAGTTCTTTTCAGACAGCCTCACGATACAAAGGGTTATAATGGCGATAATGATACCCATTTGAAATAAGTATTTAATAAGTCGGCTGTCGGTTGGTCTGTTTTTTATACAACAACAATTCCAGTTATCTTCCAATTCGTGCTCTACTTTTTTTTCTTCATTCTTCAACGAGATATCCAAAACACGATTTTTCAACTCTGGTGTTAGTTCGCCGTCTGCCATATCAATGAGTGGAGGTGGAGGGTGTAATCTAGGGGGCATTGTTATTACGTATTTCTGCTAATTGGTTTTTTTAATCGGCTATATCATTAGTTAGATTATTATTTTGCTTTTCTAAATAAATCACCTTTTCAGTTAAATGTTGAAAAGCACTGACCAATATTGGAATAAAACTTGTATATGTTATGCCTTCAAGGTAGCCATCTCCATCGTCCGCTTTTATTTCACTTTCAGATACAAATTCTGGAAATATTTTTTTTTACTTCATCCGCAATAAATCCGTGGTTCTTTTGTTCTTTCTTTTCGTCTGATTTCAAATAATATGAACAACAATTATTTTCATTAGTTTCTCACAACAATCCCCGCAGTCTAATGTTTTAATATCTGCTTTTAATCTCCTGTCTGATGAGTTTGTCCAAGCACCATTGAGAGGAATATAATTATAACTGCCTGACGGCTCACCAGTAGTAGAGTTTGAAGTAGTCCAAGCGTGAAGCAAACCAGTAGAGGAAACAATTACTCCATAATTCGTATATCCTCCCGATTTAAAATATAGTTGTGGGTCAACGGTAGAAGCGGGTCTTTGTCTTATTGTTAAAGAACCGCTTGATGTTGTTGGAAGAGTTAATGTTGTTGTTGATATCCCCGCATTTGCTGTTATTAATCCGCTCGCAGTTAATGTTGTTCCTGTTAATCCAGCATTTGCTGTTATCACCCCACTTGCTGTAATCGCCTTTGTTGTTAATAAACCAGCAGTGTCTAGTTCCAGAGCGAGATTCCAACCAAGAGAGTTCCCAGCACCGCCTCCTCCTGTATCATACAAAAATCTAAGTTTATTATTCCATTTACTAATTAGAAAATTAGAACTCGCATAACTTGATTTCCATCCACCAGCATCTAAATACGCATCAAAAGTCATATTTATGTTATTCTGACTTAAATTGGTTAGTTGAAAAGTAGGATATATATCTTCTGTTGTAATCGCTTGTATATGTGCTCCAGTTGTGTTATTATTATAAGTTCCATATATTTCTAAACCCGCTGTTGTTCCTATTCCCTTTGTTGTATTGCCTATGATTATTGGTTTGCCTGATGCTGTTGTTATTTTATCGCTCGCCGTTAATGTAGTTGTAGTCATGCCAGCAGTTGCCGTTAATGTAGTTCCCGTTATTGTTCCGCCATTTGTTATGTTGTTTGAGTTCATATCGAAAGCACCATAAAACCGCATACCGCCAGCATTGTTAAAACGGACAATGTCAGACGAAGCACTTTTATTATCCAAAAGTTTTGAAATATAAAGTCCCGCCCCTTTTGCATCAAATGCTACATTCGTAAATACATAACCTCGTTGGTTCGCGGTTCCGCTTGTAGCAGTATTTAGAGTAAATAAGAAATACTGATAATCTCCTGATGTCTGTGAAAAGAATATATCACCTCCATTTTGGTTTAATATCCTCGCCCCATTATATGTTATATTTCCACCATTAGTGATAGTTTGATTATTAAAATCAGCATTGTTCGTTAAAGTTAGATATTTTATCACAGTGCTCGCACCATTAATGTTTTACTTCCTGTTATGGTTTGGTCTGTTGATAGTTTTATATTTTGCCCGTCCAATGTGTCCGCATACCCTTTTGTCGCTCCGTCCGTCGCTAATGTCGGAGTTCCAAGGTTGGCTATTTTGCTACTATTACAATCTAGCCCCGAAGCATTTACCCAACCGACGATTGCTCCATCAATAATGAAACTTATTTTTTTCGCAGAAATGTCAAAGTTGTAATATGTTGCAGTTTTCATATCCAAACTAGCAATGGAGCCGATATTACTGGTAGAATTGAAAACGATAAATGTGCCCTTTGTTGTTGAATTGATTGAATTTCCCGTTATTTCAACACCACTGCTATATGTCTTAATTCCTGCTATGGTTTGGTTTCCAGATAGTTTTACATTTTGTATGTCTAATGTATCCACATAACTTTTATTTGCTCCGTCCGTTGTTGCTGATGGTGTGGCTAAGTTTGTTATTTTGTTGTTATTCAAAGATAGTGTAGTGCCAGTTGCGGTTATAATTAAAGTATTACCCGAATATAACTCTACGTACGAACCCGCTATTTGTATTGGATACCAAGTCGCAGTTGCTGTCTTTTGTGCGGCAATCATTCCTATTTTTGTATCAAAGGCTATGCCAATACCATCAAAAGTAGTAGGATTGGATGAACCACTTACTTCCAAAGTTGATGTAAATTTTTTATTCCCTGCTATGGTTTGGTCTCCTGTTAGTTTAACCACAGAAGTATCAAGGGCGGAAACATCAACACCATCAACAAGATTAACATTTGTTATGCTTTGGCTTTTCATATCAATACCAGCACTAGCATTTATTATACTGCTAAATGTTTTAATACCCGCTATGGTTTGGTCTCCTGTTAGTTTAACGACTGCGGTATCAAGAGCAGAAACATCAATACCATCAACATTACCAACATTTGTAATAGCAAAACCACCCATATTTAAACTACCCGTCATAGCCACTGTGCCGTCCTTGGCCAGTTTAGTATCAGTGTAAGCCTTCGTTGAAGCATCGGTGTCATAGAATGGTGCTGGAAGTCCGCTAATTGCTGTTGTGCCACTAAAATTTAAAACATTGCCAGTCAGTGTTATTCCACTCCCCGTTGTAGAAGCAAGAAGTATGGAAGAACCAACAATGCTTAGTGGATATCCCGTTGCTCCGCCTACCTCCGACGAATAAATAGAACCCATATTAATGTTGTAATTGAAGAATAACTTACCCGTGTTTAATGGATTTGAATCTTTTACACCCAAATAAGTAGTAAATATTTTGTTTCCTGTTATAGTCTGGTCTCCCGTTAGTTTAACGACTGCGGTGTCAAGAGCCGAAACATCAATACCATCAACATTACCGACATTTGTTATGTTAAATCCTCCCATATTTAAATTTCCAAACATCATAGCGAGACCATCCAATCTAAGAAAAGGTGAAGCAACATTTCTCCATTGTCCTGTGCTATAAATGAGCAGTTGGTTATCGGCGGGGGTGCCTGTTATGACTACATCACTTAAAGCATCTATTGATTTAGTTGCTATCCTTGTGTCAAAATCTGTATTAACCCTTGCTGTGGTGTAGTATAAGTTAGTTCCTTCGGTTAAGTTGGTTGTGCTCTTTGTTGCTAATTGAGTGTCAAACCTAGCATTAGTATAATATAAATTGGTGCCTTCGGCTAGGTTAGTGGTTGATTTAGTGGTTAGTCGCGCGTCAAACCTACCATCAGTATAGTATAGATTAGTGCCTTCTTTTAAGTCAGTCGTTGATTTTAAAGCCAACCTCGCATCAAATCGTCCGTCAGTATAATACAGATTTACGGGGTCAGCATCTTCTGGCACCCTATCTGTGTATAAGCCCACTATGTTTGTGTTCGTTAAATCAAGGTTGGCTATATCTAGTGAATCCACCGCAATTTCAGACAAGCCTAAGAGCGATTTATATTGACTACCCATTGAACCTTTTGAAAAAGCTTCACCAAAACCTGTGACTACCCATTGAACCTTTTGAAAAAGCTTCACCAAAACCTGTGGAGGTGCGGAGGCGGAGTCTCTGCTATATATTTTGGATAATAATTAATCAGTATAAAAATTATTTTTGGTTAGATATACAACCGAAACAAACAATACACTTTTGAAAAAGCGTAGCGTTGAATGCCAAGAGGTAATAGAGAGATTGCCATAAAGAACCTTGAAAAAGCGACTGTAATGAAGAAACAGTATGCGAGGCAGAGAAAGATTGAGAGGGCCCGTGAGCTACTAGCGGAGGAAGAGGCTAAGAATGTGAAAGAAATGACCAATGACGAAAAGATGGACCACATTACTAAGAAGCAGTTGGCGAAAGATATGATTGATGGGCGGGACGGTGAGATAAGTGAGGAAAGCAGTTCTGATGAGGAAGTAGAACACGACTTTGTAGATATTGTCGCACAACGGGTTGCGGGTATTAAATTAAAGACTAAACAGAAGAAGGTGAAGAAAGTGGTAAAAAATAAAGTGGAAGAGGAGAGTGAGAGCGAGGAAAGCGAGGAAGAGGAACAGCCTAAGAAAGGTAAAGGCAAGAAATCAAACATATCAGTTAATGTTTATAATCAACAACCCGAGAAACCAAAAAAAGAAAACAATGATACATCAAAAATATTTCTTAAATTCTAGTAAGGGCAAGCCCTTCTTGCTTTGAGAAGCAAGGCTTCGCAAACAATCCCAAGTTTTGTGAAACTTTTTCTAAAAGTTTCAATATATAACTTTATGCCCGACTTATTATTTACACTTTTATATATCGTGATAAACTACCTCACTATTTTAGTCGCATACAGCTATCGCAGTAGGTGATACAGCTATCGCAGTAGGTGATACAGCAATGGACCATAAGCATACACAAAATACTGAAACGGAAGCAGAGTCTCCGCAAGATAAGGAAGAACTTGAAAAACAGAAAATTGAAGAAGCTTCTGAAATACACCATCAATCTAAGAACCCTAAAAAATGGAATACTATACTAGCCCCTGAACCTGAACCATTAAGCCAAGTGTTCATTGACCTTATGGATATGTCTAAAATAGCAACTAAGAAAGGAAACAAAAATTACAATTTTGGATTAGTAATGATTGATGTTTATTCTCGTCGTGGTTGGATTGAACCGATCAAAAATAAATCAACTGGCGAAGTATTGGAAGGATTAAAAAAAATGCCGAAACCTAAAAGGATTACGTCCGACAACGGCAGTGAATATAAAGGACAAGTCGCAGAATACTTTAAAGACAACGGAATTCAACATACAACTAACGAAGTTGGCGACCACCGAACTATGGGCATAGTAGATAGATTTATTAGAACTATAAGGAACGATTTAAATTTTATGTGGGAAGTTAATGACGATTTTGTTTGGGTTCCTTACATTAATGAAATTGTTGATAATTATAATAATACATTTCATAATACAATAAAGGCTACACCTATGGAAGTCTATGAAGGTAAAAAGAAAAACGATCAAGAAATATGCAGGGCTGGTCTTATTAATAAATTTCCTAAGAATTCAACCGTAAGAAAAGAACTAGAAAGAACTGTTTTTTCTAAGGGTGATGTTCAGTATTCAAAGAAAGTATATACAGTAAAAGGTCGGAAAGGCTTTAAGTTAATACTTGGCGACCACGAATTAATTAGTCCTCAACAATTATTAAAGTCCAAAATGGAAGAACAAGAACAGGAAGAAATTAAACCTCAACTAGCCGACAAAGTTAAAGAAGCAACTAAACAAAAAAAGACCGGCCACTTATTAAAGTCATTAGACATAAAGCCGGAGAATGAATTGAGAGGAACACGTCAAAGAAAAAAGAAAGAAATAATGGATTTGTAATCTTTAATA
The DNA here is from genome assembly GCA_019918135.1 of Paulinella micropora. Lineage (NCBI taxonomy): Eukaryota > Cercozoa > Imbricatea > Euglyphida > Paulinellidae > Paulinella > Paulinella micropora. Next base: position 2,772 of record WBZZ01005845.1, on the reverse strand, counting down.
AATTCTTAGTACAATGGATGAATTGTAAAAAGTAATCCTTATTAAATGAAGTATTTCCTACAATTAATCTGAATTTTGTTTAATCAATGAGCGACCAATTTATTACTTTCCAATTATGACTGAGTAAGTAGTAACAATCTTACCAAGCTTTTTTTTGTTTGTAATCGGTGCGATATTACCCCACTTTTGAAATAGAAAGTATTGCCCGCTGGAATACAGAACAACAAAATATTTTTTCACTTTTGGAGCTGACTTGTGTTTCAATAACTGACACGCAACTCTACCATCTTTTGCCTCGTGAAAGACAGTTGCGACCCCAGAAGCTGTATCAATGGCTGCGTAATATGTTTTTCCCTCAACTACTACGTTTGGAGTTTTGGGCTTCCTCCCTCCACGGCGCTTTCTTTCTTTTCCATCATTTTCGAGGTCAACAGCTTCAACGTCTTCAGCTAACTAAGATTTCCACCACAAACTATGAGCCTAACTCAAAAAACAAATTTTACCTCATCCATCTCCTCATCCTCTTCCTCCTCATCAAGTGGTTCAACAGGTTCCTACAATTCACAATCAACAATATGAACAAAGAAAAAGAAAAGAGATAACTACCTGCGGAGCTGGTGCTGGCTCTTCTTCCTTCTTCTTTGGAGGCATCGCGACCTACATAAACACACAGAGGGACAATATGTGTTTATGTAGGGGTAGTTTAATGTCTTGCCCAGGACTTTATATAGTCATCTATTTTACCCCTCAACCCTATTTCTGTATTTATTATATTTATCCAAAACCATATCAAAGCTATCTCCATTACATATTAACTTCCTCGCATGCTCCTCCTCTCTCAAACTCAATGGTTGCTTCCTAGCTAGCAACCAGCTATCCAACAACCTCTCCTCTTTCTTTCTTCTTTCTTCTTCTCTCTTTCTCTTTCTTTTCATTTTATCTTTATTCTTCTTCTTATTATTCTCTTCTTCTATCTCAGCTAATCTTTCATCTATTGCTGTCTTTCTTTCTTCAAGTTCTTCTATTTCTTTATTCAGTTCTCTTACTTTAGCTTTTTTTAGTTCTATTTTATTTGTTATACTAATGTCATCTCTATTTACTTCCCACTCTCTTTTATCAATATAATATTCTGTCCAATTATTACTTTCACGGCTTATACTCTCATTATCAGAATTATCGGAAAAATTATTAAGATTATCAGAATTATCAGACATATATATTTTATATATTATTTGTGTTGGGTAAAATGAGAGCAACACAGAAACACAAAAAAAGCGATTTTTGGTGTTCAAGAAAATCTGTAGGTCTATTTTGCAGCTTTCGTGCAAAACAATATCTGTCATCAATGTTTCGGTCACGGGCTCATTTTCCTTTTTATTTATCCGTCGCCTATCTAACAGCAACTTCAACAAAAAAGAAAAGAAAAAACCGCAAAACCAGTTATATTTCTTTTTTCGCAAATTGACAGCTGTGACTGTGTTCAATGTTGAGAAAGGCTACGTGTATCATTTTATTAACCGTTTCCACTTTTTTCCTGCCGTTGCCATTTTGTCCCGTCCGGGCCGGCCGGTGTGTGTCTCTGTGTGGCGGGGGCGTGTATTGAAAAAGTGTGACGAAGTGGCACTCTATACTACTACTACTACTACTACTACTACTACTACTACTACTACTACTACTAGTACTAGTACTAGTACTACTACTACTACTACTACTACTACTACTACTACTACTACTACTACTACTACTACTACTACTACTACTACTACTACTACTACTACTACTACTACTACTACTACCACTACTACTACTACTACTACTACTACTACTACTACTACTTCTCCTACTACTACTAGGCCTAGGCCTTCGGTTTAATGAAGTTAACAATTTAACATCTGGTCCATCCATACAAATCGTTAGCTCAAGAGCTATTGATTTAACTAGATGGTGACCTACGTCTCAAGTTATTAAAGATAATGAGAAATTATTAAAATATTAAAGTATTAAAGTAAAATGAATTAGATTAAAAATATTAAAAAATAATAATAATAATAATAATAATAATAATAATAATAATAATAATAATAATAATACTATATCTGAGGCGTACTGATGCAGCTAATGGCATATCCTCAACTGACATAAGCCTCCAATACTCTTGTTCGAGGTCCTCCACCCCCCGTGTCAGTCTCTCGCCTGATGATCGGGACCACCGATGGAGCTCCTGAGGGCAAGACTGCACTAAGCCGAGGTTATTCCGCAGTCCCAGCAACCTCTTGCAAGACGTCACCGAATGTGCAAGTGCATACACTAAGCGCGGTTGCTAGAGCTGCCTCGAAACCCCACCCATAACAATCTGGTGTCTGCTGGGTCCTGGGCTATAAACCAGCATATGCGGAGTTTAAGATCTTTTACGCGCGCAACGACCCTCCTCCCCAGCATCTACCAAAAACGGGTTATGAGTTGGCGTCACAGTTTAACGCCTTGAGGCCATTGGGCTAATAATAATAATAATAATAATAATAATAATAATAATAATAATAATAATAATAATAATAATAATAATAATAATAATAATAATAATAATAATAATAATAATAATAATAATAGTGCTTCTCTGTCAATGGCTGATGCATTTCTGCACATGCGCCTCCATCGTCTCACCCGTGAGGGGAGTACGAAGAATTGACGATAGGCTGTAATGACACCCCCGCAAGGGAAGTTCCAACACTTCCAGACGGACCGGTATGTTCAATGAAAATACTGGTCCAGACG